>PVLD010015133.1:26184-49864 GCA_004027595.1 Dinomys branickii | reverse complement strand
GGGTGGGGGCGGGTCCAGACCATGTGGCTCCAGCATTACCGTTCCCCACCCCTTGCAGCTGGGCAATGGGTCTCCGAAGCTGAAGCTATGAATGCCGAAACGAGGGCGTGGGCCAGGGGTGTGCTTGGAGCGGCAACCTCCTCCCTCTCTATCTCGTCTCCCTCCAACTGCGCCATGTCAGATCTGCGATCCCCTCCTCTAGAGGAAGTTCTGCTTAGACTTCGGAAAACTTTTCAATGGGATGAAATGGCTCAGCTTAGAAGACAGTTAAGGGATACACTTTCTGCTGCCCAGTTAGTTAAAGATACTCCCAATTAAATTAAAAACAGAGCATAGGTAGGATTATGGGGGGAGGTGAGAACTCTGGAGAAGATTGATGTGTTACTGAGCAGATTAAGAAAGACAGCAGTGTGCTACCTTGTAAAGGAAGCTTGCTAGGAAGATCCTGAGATTTTTCACTAAAGTTTTCAATGAAAACATTTTTCCTTTAGTTTTGGGACCTCAAAATCATTCTGTGAGACAGCCTAGTGGGACCGTGAAGAAGGTGTGTTCCCACTGCTGCTTCCGTTGTGGAAAAGCCCTGCGAGGGAGGGTGAGAGGCTCCCGTACAAGGGCGGGGAGCGGGGCACAGAGTGGACTGGAGGACCTGCTCATGGTGGAGGCGCTGCAAGGAACGTGCTCTGCCTGTCCAACGGGACTTTGCCGAATTAATGTCTTCACTTCCTTATCTGACAAAAAACGTCTCACATATATCTTGACTCTGTTGCACTACTGAATGTTGACTTCAGGGTATCAACAACTTACCCTTGCAGCTCCAATGTTTCTAGAACATTAGGAACTGCAGCAGGACCTGATGTGTAGATTGCTTTCTACTCTCCATCAGGAAAGCTTGAATTTTAATTGTGATGCTTTAGCACAATAGAGTTTTAATTTACCCTCTTCGAAAAATGATAAGTGGACTTTGGAGGTAGAAAGGAAAGTGAAGCGAATATATAGTCCCCCGAAAGTTAAACCATTACACTTATTTATCTGTTCTCCTTTCTGAGCAGGATAGGATTGCTCATTTTTTTTAACTGATTTGCATCCAGGTGAACCCATTTGACATGTTTTGGCCTGAAAATGTGACTGAAATGGCAAATTCTTCAGCTCTGAGATGTTGAAGAGTCAGTGTGTGATTTGGGAATTACTTTCCCTTCCAGAGGTGATGGTGCAAGTGTGGGTCTAAGGGGAATGGCCATCTGCTCCAGCGATGACAGCCCAGGTCCACTCTTGTCCGGTTCAGATGACTAACAGGAGCAAAAGTAAATTTCCATTGTGGCGGGCCTCTGTAATGTGGAGATTTTTGTAAGAGAGTAACATGGCTTACTTGAAATTAGACAAGTTTTTACACAATACCATATTTCATTTCTGATCTAGTTCTTTAAGAGAATATTCAATAGTTTAAATACACATACTACATATGTATGTAGATAAGCACAGAATTTAAAAGTCATTCTATTCAAGATGTTTACTAGGAATTTTTTACTGTATTTTTATTGTAGTATTCTTTCCCAAGTTCAATCATGCTTCCAGTATAATCTTTCTTATGTCACATGTTATTGTTTCTCATTATTAATTTAGCAAAGGTCCATGTAGGAAGCCTTTGCTTTGAAACAGATATTATTTCAGCTCTTATAGCTAACTCATTCAAGAATTAGAAGTTACACTCAAAAATATACTTGATGCTTTGGGCTGTTTTGATCACAGGCATGTTTGGTTAAGTAAATATAAACAGAAGATACATTGCTATATATAGACATTTAACGAAGTAGACCATGCGTTTTTGTATAGTCATGCTTTGTCAAGGATTATTTAGGAATAGTATGCAAGAGATCAATAGATTACTATCAATTTATGTTCAATTTCTTGGTCTGTTCTTTTCAATAAAATTCCTGCTATTGTTTCATCAGACATTGAGGCATCTGTACATTGTTCCTTAATTAACACTTTACTTCTCATCTAGGTTTTGGTGTTTGTACCACGAGCTCAATGATCAGGACTTGCTTAAAAATTGCATGATATTTTCTTATTTTTGCATGGCTTTTTTCACTTAGTAATACATATTTATATTTCCTTATGTATTTTCATAATATTTATATTTCCATTGCGTTTTTTGGTAACTCCTTATCAAAATTATGACTTCCTGTGTTTTCTCTTTTATTATCTGTAAAATTTTTATATATTTGCATTGATGACCTATTTTATGTTAATTTTGAGGAATGAGGTAATATTATCATGGGTGATGGGATCCCAGACAGGCTTTAAGATTTGAGACAGTAAAATTGGGGTGTGGCAAAGCTGGCTGGGAAGTAGATGTGACCTGTTAATTACAAAATCCCAGGACACAGGTGTGGAACAGTCCCCAAAGCTCTGCACATGGACTTTTCATAAGAATTAGAGCAGGTTTCTGACAGGACAGCCCAGCCTGCTGTCAGCCTGGGGACTGGGTGATACAGAAATGACAGTCCACACTGACGTTTTGCCTGTGTTCCCTCTTGCTTGGCGGCCACCCTCACTCTGTAGGCTGTGCATCTTCTCCTACTTTTACTTGGCTTAAACTTGCTCTGCAGAGCCTGATTCTTTTGCTACCTTTAATTAAACTTGCTAGTCTTTGTGTGTGTCAATTATTTGGTCAAGACCAAAACAACCTAGAAAGTACCTCCACAAGGAGACTCCAGCACCCCCAAACCTGGTAACAGGCATTTGTGTGTGATGAGCAAAGAATTGGATGTAGCACATGACTATTAGAAAAAAACATCAAAGTTCATTTAGGAAAGAGGACACTCAAAGTGAGTGGGCTTGTGCTGGTGGAAAGGAAAGTGGGATTAGCGCCAAGAACACTGGATCCAGGGAATTAAAATATGCCAGGGCTGGGGCACCTTCCACTGGGTCTTTCAAGTGGGACTGAGAATGATTCACAAGGGCTGAGTCAGGGCAGCTGTGTCTCCTGCATACGTCCTTCCCCGTGAGTCACTCTGCAATAATTGAATGCCTGAGATGCAGCCCATATGCAGCCCATGACACGAGCTCCACGTGAAGCTCACTGACAGGTTACTGTAGGTCAGGTCGGAGGAGCTGGCACCCACATGTCCTGGTTTGAGATTTCAGAATTTTCCAAGACAGGCTCAGGGGTCTTTGTTTTTCTTATCTCTGCCTCTGAGTTGTAAGGCTTAGGAGGAAGGTGTAAAAGTGTGTGGGGGGGGGCTGGGGTGTTACCCAGGTTCAGGTGAGTGGAGGGGAGCAGCCTATAGCCCCAATCACACTATCTATATTAGTGAGATCTTTTTCTAAATGTGTGTGTGTGTGCGCGCTCGCGCTCGCGCTCGTGTACGTACCCAGTTGTTCCAATGCTATTTGTTTCTTTATCAAATTACCTTAGCGTTTCTGCCTAAAGTCAGTTGACTGTGTTCATCTGTATCTATCCTGGGCTGTTTGTTCCGTTCCATCTCTCTATTCATTTATCCTCTTTCCAGTCCCGCAATGCCTTAGTTATGAGGGTGTGTAGTAATCCACCAGCCAGGCAGTTTCTTACTGGATCTTTTAGCTTTTACATGAAATTTAGAATAAATTTGCTAAAATCTATAAAATTTTGGGGTTTTCACTGGGACTATTGAATCTACAGACCAAGTGAAGAATTAAAACCTAAATGAGATGAGTTGTCTTATCTATGGTTATTAAATGTCTTATTTTTCCAGTTATTTAGATCTTTAATTTCTAGATTTAGAATTTTATAGTTTTCCAAAAACTGTACTTTGGACATACCTTGTTCAAATTTATACATAAGGATGCTCTGTTTCCTTTCCTCCTTCCTTCCTTCCTTCCTTCCTTCCTTCCTTCCTTCTTTCCTCCTTTCCTTTCATTTTAGCATTCTACCTTTCTCATTTTCTCTTTTGTCCTCTAGTGTAATGTAAAATATATTTGGTCTTTGTCTGTAATTACTGTTACAGAACTCCTAAAATGAACTTTCCTGAGTGAACGTCTTTGGTATTTTTTGAATATATCTAAATTTACGCTAATGAGCGGATTTAGGTTAAGAATGCTAGATAGGCTCAGGATGGGCTGTCTCCAGAAAGACCAACTGATTGGAAAGTTGAGTTCTACTCATCTTTGTAGGAGGGAAGCTGAAGATTGGGTCTTTCAGGTTGCTGAACAAATGAAAATGCAACAAAGATAAAGCACCAGGAAATAGAATGGAATCCCTCCCACCCTACCCCTTTAAACCATACATCATCTCTTCCATTTGGATATTTTGGGTTATGGTCTTTATAACAAAACCATATTAAAGGAAAGTGGTCCTTTGAGTTCCGTGAACCATTCTAGCAAATTAATCATCTATAGGAGAGGGTTATGCTACACTCAATTTATAATTGCTCTGCTAGGAATACCGGGAGCCTAGACATGAAGATCACAGATGGTGTGGATGGAACAACTTTATGCACTGAGTCCTTATCTTGAGAGACCGACTAACTTCAGATAGATAAAATGAGAGTCGAACTGAATTGTAAGATCTGGTGTTTGAAGTTGGAAAACTGTTTTAGGTTTCTGTTGTTCTTTCTTTAGTTTTCTACTATGAAACCTCTGCTTGTCCAATGTAGACTTTACTTTTGTTAATATAATTGTTCAAAGCTGTAAGCTTTCCTCTAAATATAGTTTTGATTGAATTCCATACATTTTATGCATTGTACTTTCATTTGGAGTTAGTTCAAAATATATTTGCCTATGAGACTTTTTTGACTCATGTATTTATTTAACTAGGTCTTACTGATATTCCACTTATTGAATGTATTATTTATGGATAGATGTTCATGACTTCAACTGTTGTATCCTTAAAAAAATATTTCTCTTTGCAATTTATCATTTTGTCACTTTTTAAATGTTCTGCATATATATTAAGGATGGTTATGTCCTTCTAGAGAACTGACTCCACTATTATGTAATGGCCCTTTTATCCCTGTTAATTTATTCTTTTCTTTTTTTGCATTTCTTGTTTTAAAAAACAGGGTCTTGTTGTGTAATTCAGACTGCCTTGAACTCACTATGTAGTCCAGGCTGCCCTCTAACTTATGGCCATCCTCCTGCCTCAGCCTCCTGAGTGCTGGGATTAAAACATGCTGCATCATGCATGGTTCTGTCCCTGTTACTTTTCTTTATTCTGAGATCTGATATGTCTCAAATTAATGACCTTTCTTTTGATTCACGTTAACATTTATTAAAACATTTACATTCATTTCATCTATTTTTATATTTGGAGCTAGTTTATTTTTTAAAATGTAGTATGCAGACACAATGACATATTTTTAGCCATGAAAAGAATGAGATCTTTCATTTAAATCTAGGTGTAATTAGAAGATAATATATTGATGAACAAGAAAGCACAGAAACCCAAATATCACGTGTTCTCATTTACTTGTGGAAGTTGAAAACATTGATCACCTGCAAGTAGAGTGCTCACCTTCAGTACAAATCCCTAAATTTTAGGAAGAGTAGTAGACGGAGGCTATGAAGAGGGATTGGACAGCAGGTACCACAACGTAATCAGATGGAGGTTAGTTCTGATGTTATGTAGGCATTAAGGTAGCTGTAGTTTAAAATAATTTACTATACACTTCAAAATAACTAGAGAAGAGGTTTTTGGTTCCCAATGCATAGAAATGGTAATAGTTGAGAAGATGGAAATGCTAATTATCCAGATTTGATCATTCTAAATTGTATATATGTGTCAGATTACCATACTGTCCCTCAAAATAGTTACAAATACTACATTCCATTAAAGATAAAATCCAATAAAAAGGTTTACTATTCAAAATATATAGTTTTTAAAGTATCCTCAGGGGAATCTTTGTCTTTTAATTGATCTATTGAAAGCATTTGCATTTAAAATGTTTATTAATATAGTTGGATTTATATCTACCATGTGTTTAGTTTTTAAAAAATTGTCCCTATTATTCTTACCTGGATTTATTGAACATATCACATACTTAATTATTCTCCACTACACCAATTGCACTTCTTTTTAGAAACTTTGGAGCCAGGTACAGCATCTTGTGCCTGTAGTCCTGGCCAGTCTGGCCTGGTAGGAAAGTTAGCTGAACCAAAGAATTTGAGGGAAATGTGAGCAACATAATTGCAGCCCATATCAATAAGCAAAAAGAGACAAGGAAGGAAGGGAGGGAGGAAGGAAGGGAGAAAGCAAAGACTTGTTGTTCTATAGTTTGTAAAATGTATTCACCAGTAATCTAAGTCTATTTTCAAATAATACTAAGCTGCTTCCTGTGAAAGGTAGGTACCTCTTACAAGTATCCTAGTTTTTCCACTCTATCCCTGATAACATCGCTATCAGTCACTTCCTTACTGCCTGCTATGGTCAGGAAATGTACTGCGGCAGTTGTTTTGAACCACAGTCTGAGCTTTTTCTTCGTGTCTATTTTGTGTTCCCAATCCATCCTCATGTCCATATAATTTTTATGTTTTTGCTAATAAGTTAGTAATAAATTTAATGTATACTAATATCTTTGTGTCCACAGAGACTAAAAGTAAACTAAATTAGGTACCATCTATTCTTTATGCAAGTCATATATAATAAAATTTAGAAAAAATAACAATACCACAGTGAGTAACTTGCACATAGAGTGTATCCCAATCGAAATACCAGAAAACCAGTAGGAAAGAAAGCAATGAGCAGCATAATCTGTAGCCTGGCCGCGGGGGGTTTCTCTCGGAGGAAAGGCAGCACCAGCGGGTGAGAGCCTGGAAGGGCAGTAGTCTGCAATTTCTGTTTTCCTTTTCCCTATCCCTTACGTAACCAAAATACATCCTTACTCCCTAAAGATGCAGATTTTTCTTAAGGAAAATATATCTTTAAAAAAGTTCTCACTGTCTATTTTTAGACTCTCAATGGAAAATAAAATGTTTCCCTCTTCTCTTGCACCTTTGGGTGAAAATTTTACAGATGAGAGAGAGACCTGAAAAATAGACCACACTGACCCAAAGGTAGGGGAAATTTTTGGACACTCCCCAAATTGAAACACCTGTGTGTATAAGTAATTTGACTTCTAACTTTATAGGTTTTATATTATATTTTTTCTCAGTAACATATTCTATTTTAATGTAATTCACAAAGGTAAGCAATGTATAATAATCTGCATTGCTGAGAAAAATGTACCTTGCTATCAAATCAATAAGCATTTTACTACATTGTGAGCATATTTGTTCCAGGAAAAATTTTTTTGCCCAGGTTTTTTTTTCTTTAGAAAATGCCAGAAACTGCAAGAATTATTAACAGGACATATGTGTAGTTTTCTAGATGCCATTGTCTGCATAGTGTTGCATTTCCAGACAAGTAAGGTCTTGTACAAAAGGAAAACATTACCTGGTAGAAATAACTAACTTTATCTACCATCAAAGCAAAGAAAGATGAAATTTTTCCTGGATACAATTTGTGTCATGCTCTAGTCAATCTCAATGCATGAATAAGAGCAACTACAAAAGGATTCCAGGGAGAATAATTCAAGGTCCGTTCAAATGATTAGAGGAAAAAAGGATTTTATTATAAAAATGTTATAAATAAATGTTATTAATTATAGAAATGTTGCAAAGCTGCAGAGAGTGCATCTGCAGAAGACAACATACAATATGAACATGGGTTGCCGGTGTTCTGAGCCTGCACCACTGCCCTACAGGGAGCAGTCAGAAACTGTGAGCAACACACGTAGGTTTTGCAGAGGGGAACCAAAATCCTGGATGGGATAACAGTGACTGCTTGTGAGAGGGGCACAAGTAGCCCTTGAGCCAATTTTTTCGTTCACCGATACATTCTGTTTTCTATATAATGTTTGAAAAATAAATTTGAGCCAACAGTTTAAAGTGGACAGTGTTCACATCCTATTTTTGTGCTCACTGGAGAAAACTAGAAATCTGGCAGCAGGTATCTGAATTCTTACCAGAAGTCAGGTGGTGCTGGGAGCAGCTGTGCCATTTGGCTTAGGACATTGATCACGGCGCATCCCTTTTTTTCCCTGGGACCTTCTGTGCTTCTTACTTACATTTCTTTCTGGGCCTTTTATGCACTTGACTTTGGATCCTTGTTTTGTGCCCTGATTACTGAAAGACTAGAATCTCAACATCCTCAAAAACAAATAGGTTGAAATATAAGTCTTTATGAAGACAGAGGAGATTGAAGATGAAACAAGACAGCTGAACAGAGAAGCAGACCTTGTTTTCTGAAGCTAAACACTACCTGCCCTGTGAAAAGGTACAAGTTATTCAGAGCTGCACTGAAATAGGTGTGCTGTACTTTCAATTAATTATAATGTTTAACTTAACTCCAAAGAAAATTCAGTTACTAGTTTATGTAAAGTGTGTGGTCAAATTGTTCCCAAGCAACTATCTTTTTCTTATATGACTCAGTTAAGTAACAATCTGGAGACTTCCCAGATAAAAATGGCAAATTGAAGCAATTTTTCACCCCTCCTTTCTGAAGCCAACTTTAAACTACAAAAAGGATGATTCACAACAACTGTTCAATTCTCAGTGAACTGAGATGACAGCTACCATTTCAATATTAAATGAAAGAAATGAAATTAGATAAATATGGAGAGGACTTGAAAGCAACAGGATCCAGGGACAGTCAAGACTCTCAGATATTGGACACACACTTGGAAGTCCTAATATGTGACGGTGGCTTGCAGCTAACGCACTGCAGACAGAGGAAGGGCAGAATAAGGAGAGACATGATTTGACATTGCTTGGGGTTAGGAGAGCTGTGCCACTAGACGCGAAGACCTGAAGAGTGTATCCCCCTTCCCAGCTCCTCCTTCCTTCACACTTTGGCTCCTACCTGTCATAGAGTGAGCATCTGTCCTCCACCATGCCCATCTGCCGTGAAGTTCATGCTGTGGAGTCAGCTGTGCAGGAACTGAAACCTCTTGAACCATGAGCCAAATTAAACTTCTCCTTTAACTTATGGATGTGGAATGGATTGTGTCAGTTACCAATTATCATGACCAACTAGGATTAATTTCAGTGATGCAAAGATTGCTCAATATATTTCAAACAGTTATGTAATACATCACATTAACAGAAAAAGGACAAAAATCACATCACCTCAACTGACATCGAAAAAGCCTTTGACAAAATCCAGCACCCATTCCTGATAGAAACCCTAAAGAAAACAGCTATGAAAGGACTTTGTCACATTGATACAGGAAAGTAAAACTCCCAGCCTGAATGATATCTGAGAGGAGTTCGTGTTCTCTAAAATCAAAGAATGAATTTTAGAAACAACGGAGGTTAAGAGTAGAATGTATTTATTGAGGGAAGGAAAGCTTCTGTCCAAGAGAGGGACAGAAGGGGGCCCGAGTGGTTTACCCCCATCTCTGTCTTTTCTAGGGACTTTTATAGAGAAAAACAGTGAGGTAAGGCAGGTTCAAGATAGGGGAAATGGGCAGAACTATGGTCAGCCAATAAGATTGCAAGTATAATTGCTTAGGTAAAATTGAGTAAACCGGGATCAAATGGGGAAGCAAGTCGCGCAGCAAGTGGGCATGAACACGGGTTGGGGGTGCTTCTCCTGTGGGGGGCGAGGCTAGTGACTCTCTTCCTGGCTTTTTCAAGGTGGCTGTTACTTATTTAGAACATCAATCCCTGACGTTTACACCTAGGGAGGTATGTGAGTGCATTTGTTTAGTCCTTTTGTCTTGAGGTCTGGCCCACAGGTATCTTGTCTTTCATGTTGGCTCCTTCGAGGGCCTGGCCCTGTCTAACTGCCTATAATATTTCTATCTAACTCAGCTGTCTATAACAAATACAGAGATCAAAGAGAATATAAAAGAAATGGAAAGATATCCCCTGGTACTGGAAAGGCAGAGTGGCCATAGTTCCAAAAGTGATACACAGATTTAACAGAGTCCCAATAAAGCAATCCTAAAATTCATATAAAACTGTAAGAGAGCTACAATAGCAAAAGCAATTCTGGGCAACAGGATAAGCATTGGAAGTATCACAGTCCTGGCCTGAAAATTATGCTGCAAAGCTACAGTGATAACAATGTGGTATTGTCAAAAAACAGCAACAGACCTGTAGGTCAATGAAACAGAATAGAGGATACAGAAACAAGTCCAGGCATGCTAAACTACCTGATTTTTGACAAAAGGACCAAAAACATATAGTGTGCTTAAATAAAGGGTGCTGGGAAAACAGGCTCTCCACATGCAGAAGATTGAACTTAGACCAGTGTCTCTTACCACGCATTAAACTAAAAATCAAAGTGGATCAAGGATTTAAATTTTTAAGCAGAAATACTTATTCTGCTGGAAGACAAAATAGATAAACCTCTTAAAGAAAGGTTAGGCAAAGACTTTCTGAGAAGAATCCCAGTTATTCAAGAAATAATGTCAAGAATCAACAAATGGGATCGTTTCAAATTACAAAGCTTCTGCATAGTAAAGCAAGACCAACAGACCAAACAAACAACCTCCAGATTGGGAAAGAACTTTGCCAGCTACTCCTCAAAAAAAGGGCTAATATCGATTATATATTTAAAACACTCAAAAAATTATACCATCCATATAAAAGACCCAAGCAAAAAAACAGGCAATTAAAATGAATAGCTACTTCTCAAAAGAAGTAAAAACGGCCAATAAATACATTAAATACTTTGTGTGAATTATATAACTTTACACTATTTAAATGCCTACTTGCCATGTTATTGTATTCTTTATAAATAGTATTAGTAAAGGATAAATTGATATACTGATAGATATAAAGATCTCTACATTGTTAAACAAGTGAAAAAATAAAAGGAAGAATATTGGAACAATTTTAAAATTAAAGCTTATTTAACACAGGTGTTCTGCACATCATCTGATTGCTGAATTGTGTTCAGATCAATTGACTGTTTTCAACCCTGTGTGCCTTCATTAGGATGTGCCTAGGGAGAAAATAAAAGCCATAGCAATAGCTTGTAACAACCACCTGGGAGAGGAATACCTGTAAAATTGTACATACTAGCATCTCTGGAAACAGTTGAATATCTGAAAAGAATTTCTGGAGCAGCTAATGGGAGATCAAAGCTCTCATTGAGAAGCTGTTCAAAACAAAAGACAAACTTTGAAGGGGGAAAGGGGAAAAGAAACAAAAGGAAAGAAAAAATACGTGTATACACAAAATACTTAAGATAGGTACACAGGTTGTTTCTCTTTGTGCATTGGAAAGAATGTATTGTACTAATATTGTTTGGACAAGATATCATGCCTATATCTTGTACTCTGAATAACTACTACAAAGACAACAATATGCACTATATCAACTATTGTAACTGTCTTTCTAACAACCTGTTTTTAAACTTGGGTTCACTGTTATGTCTATTTTTTTCTCTTTGAAATTAAAAAATAAAAATAAAGAAAGTGTAGGAATGCCAAATAAAATGCATAAACAATGTTTAAAGGCAGGTCAAGCTACTGAGGTGACTCATCAACTCCATTTTGGACCTTATCACACTAATTTTCAAGCTAGAAATATCACTATAATTTGCACATTATTTTTATTGAATCTTACTTGCCACTATGACAAAATTTGACTTGTAGATATTCTGGAATAAACATTCTACAGTGCTTTCTGCTTTGCTTATAGCTCTTTTCTCCCCCTCTGTGTGTCCCAATTCCTTTCTTTGGTTCTTTGGGCAGCATAAACATAATAAGAATATTAAAAATGAACGGACACATTCACTGCTAGCTTTTATGCTTATGTGTTGCTAACTTAAATGCCATGGAGTACAATTTGATGTCAAACCAAAGAAGAAGATACAAGTGAGACATTGAGGATGTACGGAGGATAGAGGGTCAATGGTGATACAGGAATAGAAAAGTCCTGCAATTTGATTAGAGGTAGACACTAATAACCACCAGGAATAATGAAGGGAGAAATAGGAAATTACCGGAAAATTACCTTGAATATCAAATCTACAGAAAGCACATTAGTAAGTATTAAAAATATTCAAGTTTATATTAACTGTCTTTACCGTTTTGACTATTAGATATTCTCCTGTAGCTTTACCTTTCTTTCCTTCAGATTGAAATGTGAAAAGCACATAAATATTAAAGACTAAGGTCATGAACTCATAGCAATGTAAAACCTTAAGAACAAAGTGTCAGCGGTACAGACTTCATCAAATCAACCTTGATCGAACCCTTATGTCTGTCATCAATTATTGCCTTCTGTAAAATCAAGGATTTGGACTGAAGACTGTCTAATGTTTCGTCCAACTTGAGCCCCATCACACTGGCCCTATTTCACAGAATCTGCATTGCACAGGAATAAACACTACAGCTCATATCACATTAGTTTGATAAATAAAGATAATTCACCATTTTCTTCTAAACTTTTATGTCAAATATATAAATATAAAAGCAATAGGGCAAGAGAGACTCTATTTTCTTTTTAACTCCACATTAAGAGAAGTCACTTAAGTTCACTTAAGCTGTAGTTGACCCCACTCTTCACCCCCTCCCCTTGGTTAATCATCAACCCACTTAGAGGAGAACAGTCATACAATGGAAGCAGAACAAACAGGACAGATTGGAAGAGGGCCAAAAGTTAAACTGCACTGGTCATCTGGAATCCGGCTGTCCAAAGCTTCTGGGAGAGGTAAGTTTGTGATAATTATATGACAGTCTTGTAAGATTCCCCAAATGAGGTAAAGGTTGCTATGGAAACCTAAATCTGTACTTAAACTGAAGGTGAGACCCAGTTCAGTGTGGACAACCTCTCTGGCACCTGGTTAGAGACTGTCCATCAGCCAGTTCAATAAAGCTTTGTTCTTTCCTGCCTTTTCATTTCTCTTGTGAATGCCTGTCTCAATGAACCCACTTGCCATCTTGAAAGTAGAACAGAGTATAATGAACCCATTATGCATCAGTCAGCTTCAGCAGTTATTGACAATCTTGTTTTGCCTGTGCATCCCAGTGCCTAATTATTCTGGGCTTTTTATTTTTATAACTATATTAAAGTCTACTTTGCATTTCATGTAATTTATTTATTGTTATTTTTCATGAACTTATAGAGTTTAAGGAGCAAAATGCAGGTTAGATATGAGGAAGTAAGGAGATCTTTCTCAAATGGAAATGGAAGCAAGGGATGGAGGGAGGAGGGAGAGAGGGAAAGGAAAGAGGATGAAGAAAGGAATGAAGGCGTGATGAGCCCAAATCCCCACAAGGAACGTAAACATCGTGGACTGCGAATATGTACTGATGAAAAAGAATGATGGTGTTTGTGTTGGTTTGAGGCTTATTTTGCAAGGGGAACAGTATAATACATGACACATATTTTATAAGATAATTTATAATAGTTCCCCAAAGAATGATCTACAAAAGATTGCAGGAAATCTGTCCACACACTATAGACCAGGAAATCTAGTCCAAGGCCTGGATCCCATGATAATGTTTGCATGAGTCCAGCTGAAGACCTAGAGCTCATAACAATGCCTCCCATGAATCCAACTGGAGGCCCAGAGCCCATAACAATATCTCATGCAGGCCTGTTTTACAGATCTGTGCTGGGAAGGTACAAAGGTCAGTGGTGGAATCTAGGAAGTCTGTGCCAGCAGGATGAAGGATCTGTGTTAGCAGGCTGAGGGGTCTGTACTGGACCAGGAAGAGACATGCAAAGTAAGGAGCAGAGCTCGCCTGAAAAGTGCCACAGCCACCCTCAGCAACAGTGAGGTCCTGAGCTCCACCAGTGGTGAAGACAGCTGAGTTCCCATCAGGAAAGCCAATGCAGCAAGCTTCTCCAGGAGACTGAGCTGTATACCTGTTCTCCTCTGGAGTGAGGAAGCAATGCTCAGAGTGGGGACCAGGGCTCCGCCAAAGTGAACTGAAGCTATTGTCAGGGCCAACAAGGTCCCAATCTCCTCAGAGAATGAGAATAGCCCTGTTCTTCAGGAAAGCCAGCATGAAAACTCCTCCAACAGAACCAACAGCTCCTGACAGCTCCCAACAGCCTCTCTCAGCTCCTAACAGTATGACTGATTCTTCTGCAGTACTGCCTCTTATGCTGCTGGCAAAATCTTCACAGATTGGCAAATAGAATCTTCCTAGACCCTACCACACCAAGCACCATGCTAACACAGATCCTTCATTCCCCTGGTACAGACTTCCAAGATTCTACCACACCCAGCATGATGCTTACTCAGTTCAGCTGGGTTGGCCACCAGTTGTCAATGCACTACAGTGTTAAAATTAAAAAAAAAAAAATTCATCACTTCCAAAAGTTCCTTGGTAGTTTTTGCAGTTAAACCATAGACACAGAAAAGCAATAATCTGCTTTTGCTCTCTAGTGATTTGCCTTTTCTGAGGATTTCATAAAAGGGGATGATAATACGTGTAATTTTCTTTTTGTTTTTATTTTATTAACACATGCTTGCAGTTCATGAAACATACATTCATCTTGGGGAGTGGGTACATGCACCTAACAAAATTTGTTCTTTTTCAGTCCTTTTTCTCTTCCAATCTTCCTTCCTTCCTCCGTTCCTCAAAGCACTTTCTCTATTGCCTTTCTTGTTGTTATTATTATTCTTAGCTCATATTTATGACACGTAATGTTGACATTCACTGTGGGTCTTTGCTCCCCATACAAGACATATCTTAAATCTCCTTAGTTTTCCATCCCCTCCCCCGCTGCCCTCTCCTGTAGTCTCCTGAACTATTTCCCATTTGCAAGAGATCTATCCCCTTGCTTCCTTCTGTCCATCCTTTATTTTGCTCTTTGTTTGTTCTTTGACTTGCCGACATGAGTGGTGCTAGATGGTGTCTAAGCTTATGTGTCTCATTTATTTTACTCACTTTATTTTCTATGTTCACCCACTTCTCTGCGAGCATGTTTAATTCATTCTTCGTAGCTGAGTAGTTTTCTTTTGTGTATAGACAGCATGTGTTCTTTGTCCATTTTTCTGTTGGTGGGGACAAAGGCTGCTCTCAGGGTTTGGCTGTCGTGAATTGTGCTGCTATAAACATCAGCGTGCGTGCATCACTAGGCTTTGTGTCGTTTTCGCATGCCATGGTTAATTTTAGCCTAACTCTTTTTATCCTAACTCTTTTATGGCATAACTTTTAAAAAAATAGCACAGTACAACATGATCCTTGATATGAACACGATATATAAGAAAGATATAGTGACAGAAAGCACTTTCCTATGAAATAGGGTTTTGACGCACGAAAAGAAAACAACATGGCAGAGAAAACAAAATTACCGAGGGCAAAACAAAGCTCAGAATCTAGGATATGGGGGGAGAAATGTGGCGAGACTGTTCTGCTTTCCTTCATCTGAGAAGGCTGGGCCCGAGTTTGTTCTGGTGTATGTACATCAGGAGAGGAGATCTGACCAGTTGGGTGAGATTGGTAGCCAAAGGGTATTACAGTAGTTAAGTCTGTAGGAAGAACCAGGCCAAATATCAGGCCACCCTCTCTGGATCAGGGAGGGGCCAGCCTGGTGCTCTGAACAGTGTTCAGTGCCATCATAAGAGCAGTCATGATCAGCGGAGAGCATCATTCACCCAGCACTAGATTTATTATTTGAGCTCTGCTTTTTCACTGAAAAACTGACTGTTTGTGGATTTAGGCCAGGAATAAATACTAATGATTAGGAACTGAAAATAATAGAATGAAGATGAGGTAGCATAAAGGAGATCATTGTAACATCTAAAGATATTTTTCTACCAGTTTTTACAGGTATTTATAAAGCAAAGATGGGTAAAATATGCAGTGGACAGCATATATATGGTTGTTAAATTCATGTGGAGTATTCGCATAGTTTGGAACATATTCAAACGATTTTAAAATTTGCATCATTTTAATGTCCTTTGAGGAGTAGATATGGGTCATTTAGTACAAAGTTGTTTTTATTTTTGTCCTGGATTTAGACTTAACAAGAGGGTTTGAAACTGTATATCATGTCTCAGTCAGTCCTGATAGCTAACACCCACCAACAGTTGTAGTTCAGGCTAGAAGTTAGGTCAACTGAATGTTTTCCTTTTAATAAATCTTACTGCCTATGGGATCTTGACAACATGCCACAGAAAGTGAAAAAGATACATGTTGGGCTCTGATGTCTATCTGAACAACGCTGAGAGGAAAACATCACCAATTTTGTGTTGAAGACATGTTCCTTACTGAATATAAGAAACACTGCATTTATGGATTTATCTCTGATCCTGCCAATGGCCCTTTATCAACTCTTTCTCTACATGATCAGTATGAATCATAACATACTGAAGGATGCCAAAATATCCAACTCCTCCAAAAATATAGTCATATTGATGACCTCAATTCACAGAGACAGCGTTTTCTGATGACAAACTGAACTGGCTTGATCAATATAACCTAATATATGAATGATGGGGATGAATAAAGGAATGCAAAGGGGATTAATTCCAGGTTATACTGATTGCCATCTAAATGAATAAACATCTTATAATCAATGTGTTAGGCTTATCTGAAGTCATTTTACACCTTTCTGTTCTCTATAGCAACATTTCAATCGTAGTAGAGAGTCATCAGATAACCAAAGGGAACTGAACATAATTATTAGGAATTCACTAGTGAAAAGAGAGTAATTAAATGCATTCAGAGCAAACACAGGAGCCTCAGATGCACTATGACTGTATTACAAGAGAATCAATGATTTCTTCGTTTATGGAAGCATTGAAATAAGAAAGGACTTCTGCTAAGGTTTGCTTTAAAAGCATAAAACGTGGGATTATTTTTACTTCTTCAAAAAATCCTAAATTATGGTCTGGAACTTTTTATGTCTATTTGTAACATATGATTTCTGTCTATATTTGGATGTAGACACCAAAAAATGTGAAATGACCAATTCTGAAGCACTTGGGATTGTTATGTTTAGCAACAATATTTGTAAACTGTAGTTTAAACTCTAAATTAATCACCATGTAAATCATGAAATAATGAATGATAATTTAGGTGAACTTTCTACTCAACACTTTTAAACAGTTTAGTTCATTTGAGCCTCAAAAGAACCTGACTGTGTAGCCAAAAGATAGTATTTCTTTCTCATAAATTAACATAATAGGACACAAGGAAATTAAGTATTTTATCCAGTATCATTTCACCTGATAGAAACTGAAAATGTTATTTTTCTAACTCTCTAATATTCTACTCTTTATACAATGGTGCCTCCAAACAGATTTAAAAGTATAGTTCAGAAATTTTGTGAAACAATATTTATTTTTACATGTATCCTGATGTTTATATATAAAGTTAAACATGCATACTTTGATAGAAATTAATATATAAATCACTGATGAGTAATTATGGATCATGTTTTTTGTTTCAGCACATACAAAAGGTACTAGAAGTGACATGATGAATAAAATATAATTTTCCTTTACCACAGCCTACAAGGTATAATCGGACTCATAGATGAAGACTAGTAACTGAGCACAAGTTTGTAATTACAAATTGAGAAATGTCTTGTACACTATGTTAAGAATTTTAAATTTTATCCATTAAGCACCTATGAGCAACCAAAAATCTAATTAAGGAGGAAAACAACAAATCAGGACTCTCATTGCAGAAGACAAGGCTATCAGCTTGTTCAGAATAGATTGAAGAAGAAATCATTTGATGCCAAAAGATCAAAGGAGCCTCCAAATGTGCGGGAAAATGGAACCACTTGGAAAATACAATCGTAAACATCATGAACCAGACACACAGTCTTAAATTCCGTATGGCATCTCTTCTTTGAGTAAGGCAGAGTGTAAACAAAGAACAAAATAAAGCGTTGATGGATGTGAACAAGGAGCAAGATCTCTGCAAGTGGGAGGAGAGTGAGGGCAAAGGGGGGAGGGCCACAGAGACTTAAGAAGCGTCACATATACCAAATACCCACTGCGAATGTAAGTACTGTATGCCATGAACACGAACTAGTACTGATAATAACAATAATAATGAAAATGGTGAATGGCGATTCAAAGAAGGCAGGAGGGATGTGGGTGACAAAGGGATTCAAAAAGAATCAAGCTCCATTATGCACATACACCGACTCCCTCAGATGAATGTACTTTCAGGTACTGGAAACGTGTACTAATAAAACAAAGCTTAAAAAATAAAACAAAAGGGAAAAACAACTGTCTTTGAAAAGCACCTGAGCTGTGGTGTTGGGGGTGCCGATGAGCTCGGGGAAGAACTCTACTGGGTGATGTTCCAGGGGTGGAACCGAAAGGTGCGCTTTGGGGGTTTATTTGGAGAGACTGTGTGGGGAAGTTTGCCTTGGAGATAAAGTATTCTACTTTTGGCCAGGTCTGTTGTAATTTCTCCAGGTCTTTGCATATTTTCGATACAGTTTTAAAGGCTAGGTAGAGGATGGTTTTTGTTTTCTTTTCATCACTTTATTTGTGTTAAAGCTTTCCTGGTTCCAAAGGACTTATCTGTGAAAAGCAGAAATTGGTGTTAAAAGAAAAAGGTCATCTTTTTCTCTCTTTAATTAGCCTGTGGCACTTTCAGGGGTTATGAGTATTTCTTTCCCATGTTTTCCACTTACCTGGTTCAAAATTTATTGCTATTTTGGCACATGACCCCAAGTGCCTCCTACTTCCTAGACTTTGATCTGAATAAAATCATATCAATAGGAAATAAACCCTGTGCCCATCACAAGTACTTATTTTTACTTCAAAGCTTCCACCACGCTAAAATAAAAAGGTAAATTAAGAAGATCTCGTGAAATTGACTCGTTACCCCAGTAAAGTATTCTGCCCTCCACTTGGGCAGAGAGCATATTATTAACCAAATGTTCTCCAGTTGAAATTCCAGAATAGCCATTGTTCTTAAAATTCTAGGCAATATTGAAAACAAAGGAAAATATCAAATATCAGATTTTTGGCCCATTTTTTCAGACATTTTAAATACAGTTTAAATATTGCCAAAGAAGAAAAAAATCGAGAACAGGAAAAAAAAACCAATTAGACTGTTTTCTGATTATTCATATAGATTCATTGCATTCAATGGTAAAGTTTAATTTACATGAACAGATTAGGTAGCTCTCCCTGTGCCTAGCTTCAGTGAAAAATTATTAGAATTCAGGTATATCTCTTATTATGGAACATTAATTACTACACTTGAACATGAATTGCTGCATTACTACATGCATAATGTTTCCAAATCAACCAGTATTGAAACATGACCTCCTTGTTCTGCAGATACAACGGATGCAATAGGAGACAGAAGAATGGGAAATATGTGTCTCATGACTTCTTAAAAAAGTGAGATTTGTTTTTTATCTCTGTACATGAAAGACATAGATGCAGGCTGTGAGAGCTGGATAAAATGTTCAATTTCAAGCTGAAAAGACTAAACAAAACATCATGAAACAATCTCTTGGAATGGATTTGCAGGACGTGTATTAGGCAATTGAAAGAACTACATGCCAGACTAGTTTCCATAGAGCACATCACACCATGGATAGCTAGCTAACCTCACTTTCCTAAGGAAGTTTTTTTTTCTTTAATTTTAAAAGTAAAAGAACAAAAAACATATTAACAAACATACAAAGTAGCATAAGAAATAGTACAGTCAAAACTGATTTACAGAAAAGGTGACAGGGACTCAACAATGGTTGTTGCTTTACCTATTGATAACTTCGAAGTGTATATTCATGAACACAGATACAGACATATGAAATTGGTCAAACAATTAATCATCAGCTGTTCCTTATTATAAAGTGACCTAAGTCAGTAGTACATTTATGTAACATATGCTGTACATACATACATACTTTCTTACATATATTTTTAATATATATAATTTTTCTTTTTTTCCCCCTTTCCCTTTCTTTCCCTTCCTTTAAAGTGTGATAGAAAAAGAACTACATAAACAACAGAAAAAAAAAAAAAAAGAAACCGGAAAGCATTAACAAAGAGACACAAAGTAGTACAATAACAGTATGATCAGATTTGAATTATAGACAAAGTAACAGAAAACCAATAATACTTGCTGCATTGCATATTGATATCTTCAAAGTGTATGCTCAGGATAACACATACAGACAAGATTGATTGAATAACCAGTCATCAACTATTCCTTAGCATTAAGTGACATAATACAATAGTAGAACCATGTTAGCCCTCCTGCACATATGTATATACATATATACATACATACATTTTTGCCTCTTTCTTTTCTCCTTTCCCTAGTCCCATCTGCTCTTTGCTTTTGAACAGATTTCCTTCATGTCTTTCAGTTTATATTCCCACCCTTAGGTTCTTACACCAGTGACACAATACGTTGCCTGCTCATGTACCGCTGATTTATTTCACTTATGAGTATGCTTTCCAATTTTGACCATTTGCCTACAAAGTCCCCAAAACTGTCTTTCTTTATAGCTGAATAATATTCCATTATATAAAAATGCCACATTTTCTTAATCCAGTCTTCTGTGGATGGACACTTGGGTTGCTTCCACATTTTAGCTATTACAAATTGCGCTGCTATAAACATTAGTGCACATATATCAGAGTGATATGATGTTTTCAGATCTTCTGGGAATATACCCAGAAGGGGAATAGCTGGTTTGAATGGAACCTCTAGACCTAGTTTACTGAGAAATCTCCAAACAGCTCTCCACAGTGGTTGTACCAGTCTGCATTCCCACCAGCAGTGTAATAGAGTCCCTATTTCTCCACAGCCTCTCCAGCATTTGTTATTGGATGATTTTTTAATACTGGCCAGTCTAGCTGGGGTGAGATGAAATCTCAGTGTTGCTTTTATTTGCATTTCTCGGATGACTAAGGATGTGGAACATTTTCTCATATGTTTATTTGCCATTTGTATTTCTTTGTCTGAGAATTGTGTATTCATCTCAGATGCCCATTTCTGGATTGGGTCTTTGAATTTGGACAGGTACATGTTTTTTAATTCTTTGTGTGTTCTAGATAGAAGACTTTTGCTGAGGGATAGCCTGGTAGGATTTTTGCCCAATTTGTGGGTTTTCTTTTTACTTTCCTGGTGATTTCCTTAGATGTACAAAAACTTTTCACTAGGATGAGGTCCCAATTATTGATTCTTTGAAGTGTTTCCCTTGCAGCTTCATTTTTGTTCATGAACTCTCTGCCTACTCCTATGTCTTCAAGATTTTTACCTACTTTCTCTTCCAGTAGATTTAGAGTTTCTGCTTTAATATTGAGGTCTGTGATCCATTTTGACCTGAGTTTGGTGCATGGTGATAGACTGGGGTCTATTTTCAGTTTTTGGCAAGAGGCAAGCCAGCTTTTCCAGCACCATTTATTAAACAGGCCTTCTTTTTTCCAGTGAGTTTGGTTGACCCCTTTGTCAAATATTAGGTAGCTGAGTGGGTTTTTTGTTGTGGTTGCATCTTCCAGTCTGTTCCATTGATCCTCAGGTCTGTTTTTTAGCTTGTACCAGTTTGATTGTATTACAGTAGCTTTGTAGTGTAATTTTAGGTCAGGGATTGTGATTCCACCTGAGTTGTCCTTATTGCCCAGAATTGCTTTTGCTATTCTGAGTCTCTTCTGGTTCCAGATGAATTTGAGGCATATTTTCTCTAGATCTGTGAGGTATGCTAACGGTAGTTTAATGGGAATTGCATTGAATCTGTACAACTGTTTTGGTAGTATGGCCATTTTCATGATGTTAGTTCTTCCTCACCATGAGCAGGGTATGTTTTTCCATTTAGTGAAATCTTCTTCAATCTCCTTTTTCAGAGTGCTGTAGTTTTCACTGAATAAATCGTTCACATTCTTTGTTAGATTGATTCCTAAGTATTTCAATTTCTTGGTTGCTATTGTAAAAGGTATGGTTTCCTCAATTTCTCTCTAGGTCAGTTTGTTGTTTGTGTATAGGAATGCTATTGATTTTTGGTGTTGACTTTGTATCCAGCTACGCTGCTGAATTTGTCGATTAATTCCAGGAGTTTTCTTGTGGAGATTTTGGGATCCTCCATGTATAGTATCATGTCATCTGCAAATAGTGATAATTTAACTTCTTCCTTTCCTATCCTTATTCCTTTTATTTCTCTCTCTTTTCTAATTGCTCTGGCTAATGCTTCCAGAACTATGTTGAATAAGAGTGGTGACAATGGACATTCTTGTCTTGTTCCTGACTTTAAAGTGAAAGTTTTCAGTTTGTGTCCATTTAGTATGATGTTGGCTCTTGGTTTGTCATAGATGGCTTTGATCAGATTGAGGTAGAGGCCATCTATTCCTATTTTTTCTAAGGTTTTAAACATGAACGCATGTTGGACTTTATGGAAAGCCTTTTCTGCATCTATTGAGATGATCATGTGGTTTTTGCCTTTGACTATATTAATATCATGTATTACATTTATTGATTTGTGAATATTGAACCATCCCTGCATTCCTGGGATGAATCCTACCTGGTCATGGTGTATAATTTTCCTTATGATTCGCTGTAATCTATTTCCCAGTATTTTGTTGAGTATCTTTGCATCTACGTTCATTAGAGAGATTGGCCTATAGTTTTTTTTCTTGGTTGGGTCCCTCTTTGGTTTTGGTATCAGTATAATACTTGCCTCCAGAAATGTGTTAGGGAGAGTTGCTTCCTTTTCAATTTCATTGAAGAATTTCAAGAGTGTTGGCATTAAATCTTCTCTGAATGTTTTATAGAATTCTGCTGTGAATCCATCAGGGCCTGGGCTTTTATTTGTTGGTAAGTTTTTAGCGATGTTTTCAATCTCATTAATTGATATTGGGTTGTTCAGGATTTTTACGTCTTCCTGATTCAGTTTTAGTAATTTGTACCTTCCTAGGAATCTGTCCATTTCTTCTGTATTTTCCATCCTATGGGAGTAAAGATTTTCAAAGTAGGTATTAATGATCTTTTGGATTTCTGTGGGATCTGTAGTGATTTCATCTTTTTCATTCCTTATTACATGAATTTGAGATCTTTCCCTTCTTTTTTTGATAAGGTTGGCTAGGGGTTTATCAATTTGATTTATTCTTTCAAAGAACCAACTCTTTGATTCACTAATTTTTTGTAGAGTTTTCTTCATCTCAATTGCATTAATTTCTGCCCTGAGTTTTATAATCTCCTCCCTTCTTTGGGCTCTGGTTTGGCTTGTTGCTCTTTTTCTAAGAGTTTGAGGTGTATCATTAGGCTGTTTATTTGCTCTCTTTCTGTTTTCTTTGTATATGAGTTCATTGCTATAAATTTCCCTCTGAAGACTGCTTTCATTGCATCCCACAGATTTCGGTAGGTTGTACTTGCATTTTCGTTTATTTGTAGGTATTTTTTAATTTCTTCTTTAACTTCTTGTGTGACCCATTGGTTATTCAGTAGGTTGTTGTTTAATTTCCACGTGTTTATGTGGTTTTTGGAGTTCTCTTTGTCATTAATTTCCAATTTTATTGCATTGTGGTCTGATAATATGCATGGGATAATCTGAATTCTTTTGCATTTAGGGAGATATGCTCTATGGGCTAAAATGTGGTCAATTTTGGAGAAAGACCCATGTGCAGCTGAGAAAAATGTGTATTCTGATGCTGTGGGGTGGAACACTCTGTATACATCTACTAAGTCCATCTGTTCACACTTTTGGTTCAGGTCTGTTATTTCTTTGCTGAGTTTCTGTCCGGTTGACCTGTCTCTTTGCGTCAGAGGGG
>PVLD010015133.1:0-26084 GCA_004027595.1 Dinomys branickii | reverse complement strand
CAGCTTTCCCCTAACTAGTATGTAATGGCCTTCTTTATCTGTTTTGATTGTTTTTAGTTTGAAGTTTACATTGTCTGCAAACATAACAGCTACCCCTTCTTTTTTGGGGGGACCTGTTGCCTGGAGAGTTGTTTTCCAACCTTTAACTTTCAACCTGTGGATTTACTTTTGAGTAAAATGTGTTTCCTGTATACAGCATATCGTTGGATTGTGTTCCTTTATCCACTCTTCCAATCTTTTCCTTCTGACTGGTGAATTGAGGCCATTTACATTAATGGTTATAATGGTTATATGTTGGCTTATTCTAGTCATGTTATTTACCTGTTGTTGTTTTTCCTAAAGAAGTTTTTTGTATGCCTACAAAATTATGATATTCTAGCAAACTATTTATATATTCTTAATAAATGTGTATCTTTTATTCTTGTTACAAGAATATCTGGTTGTTTCCATGAGTTGGGGTTTTGAAATAAGGAGCTGTAAGACAATGATTTACTGTTCATTAATTTTGAGTTTTTCTAAAATGTCAGTTACTACTATATGTAGGCCCTAGCAATTCCAACAAAGCAATTCCAGCTTCTGAAAAAGAATGTTAGAAGTACTGTGGTATGACTGAAGTATACAGAAAGAAAAATATTATAAATGGTATATAAATAATTTTCCTTCAAAAATGACATTGTAAAATCACTGTCCCAAAAGAAGTATGAATCCTTTCCCTTGGAAAATGTAAGAACATAAAACGATATTTTATATAATTGCAGTTAAATGTTTAAGATCGCTGGGCATATGCACTTACCCAAGTGCCAATTGCGTGCAAGAGGTATTTGGGTCTAGACATTTTGAAGAATTGAATCTTCAGTTTTATCCCTTAGTGAAAAAGAGTGACATTTCTGTAGTCACTTTGCATAAAATTAATTGATTTACTTCTCTTATGCCATTTGTACTTACCTAGCACATTTGGTTTTATAAGAGCAATGTCTGTGTGATAATTGCTTTCATATAGGGGACTATCCTAGGAAATTTAGAGAAAATATTCTATGTATATGAAAAATATTAATCATAGTAGTATTCTGTATAAAAATTCCTAATATTCATTTAATCAGCTTTATTTATAAACACTAAGGGCAAAATAAAATTTCATGCTATTTTTTTATTCTTCTACTACTTTGAAACTAGTAGGGCTTCTTTCAAAGATATTATTTATTTCTTCATAAACAACATCATAGAAGATACACCTTTAATGGAGGTCTTAGGATTTCATTGGAAAATTAATGTAAAATGTTTATCCAAACCTTATTAACTTTAACTGTGGTAATTTATCATATATAAAATAAAGTGAAATATATAAAACATTATACAAAATATCATATTATATATGATTACATTGTGTACTTATAATGTTTATTTTCTTACAATTGAGTTGTAGGATGAACAAATATACTTGGATATGAACTGTTTATCAAATGTATGGATTGGAAACATTTTCCTCATTTCAAATGTTGTCTTTATGCTTTGTTGCTTATTTCTTTTACTATGCAGAAGCTTTTTAGTTTGATATAATTCTTTTTGTCTATTTTTTACTTTGCCACCATGGTATTAAGGCCATATCTAAAAAGTCATTTGTCAGACCAATTTCTCCTGCATTTTCTCCTAATAGTCTTACTATTTCAAGTCTCACATTTACATACTTAGTCGATTTTGATTTGAGTTTCCTATCTGGTGTGAGGGAAGACTCAAAATCCTTAATCTACTTGTGAATATCCAGTTTCCCCCGTACCGTTTAATGATAAGATTATTATTTTTCCATTGTGTGTTCTTTTACTTTTGCTGAAGATAAACTGAGTTAGATGGATTTATTTCTTGGCTCTCCACTCTATTCCATTGGTAGAGATTGTTTTTATGCCAGCAGTATGCTGGGTTTTAGTATGAATTTATAGTATATTTTGAAATTAGTTCACGTAGTATATTTTTAAATCAGAACATTGCTTGCAGCACTTTGCTTTTTCCTTAAAACTGCATTAGTCATTCTGTGTCTTTTGTGATTTATATGGATTTTTGGCTTTCTTTTTCTATTTCTGCTAAAGAATGCCTGTGAAATTTTGATAGGGGTTGAATTGACTAAAGATTATTGGGTAGTTGGATATGTTGATAATAATTTTAAACCTCCCAATTCATGCTCACGGGATAGCCTTCCATTTATTTGCTTTTATTCAACTTTTACCAATTTCATAGTTTTTAACATATAGATATTTCACTTTCGTGTATAAATTTCCTCCTAAATATTATTTCTTGACACTGTTGTAAGTAATATCCATTTCTTATTCTCTTTTAAGAGTAGTTTGTTATTAGTGTATAGAGGTATGTCATTGTTTGTAATGTTAGCTTTGTACTGTGCAACTTCATTAAATTTATGAATTAGTTGTAATCTATCTTGTGGACTAGGTTTTCCTATATATAAGATCATATTAGCAGCAAACAGAGATATTTTTACTGTTTTATTTCCTATATGCATGCCATCTTCCTTTTCCTTTTTCAATTTCTTGACTAGGACTTCCAGAACTACGCTGAATGGAAGCGTTGATGTTATTGTCTTGTCCCTAATCTTACCGAACAACTTCGTGTCTGAGCACTGAATTATGATGTTATTCACGGGTATGTCACACTTGATCTTTGTTAGGTTCTGTTCCATTTTACACCCAACTTTTAAAGCTTGGGTCATGAGTTTTTTTAAATACTTTTTATGCATCCATTGAGAGGAACAGGTGGTCACTGTTCTTCATTCTGTTAATATACTGTATTAACAGTTATTGACTCATGTATGTTGTACCATGGTTTCATCTCAGGGATATGTACCACTTGGTCATAGCAAATAATCTTACCACGTACTGTTGAATTTAGTTTTCTGACATACTATTGAGTATTTTTACATCTACATTCAGAAGGACATTGACCTTTGAACTTTTTGCTTTTTTTTTTTTTTTGATTTTTTAGTTTAAAGAGAATAATTATTTTGATTTTTTTATTTTAAAGAGAATAATAGAAAACAATAAATTGTGCTGCTATAAACATGGGTGCACATACTTCACAGGGATATGCTGTTTTCAGATCTTCTGGGAAAATCCCCAGAAGGGGGATAGCTGGTTTGAGTGGGACCTCCAGACCTAGTCTGCTGAGGAATCTCTAAACCGATCTCCACAGTGGTTTCACCAGTCTGCATTCCCACCAGCAGTGCAGCAGAGTTCCTATTTCTCCACAGCTTCGCCAACATTTGTTATTGGATGATTTCTTGATGCTGGCCAATCTTACTGGGGTGAGATGAAATCTCAATGTTGTTTTTATTTGCATTTCTTGAGTGACTAAAGATGTAGAACATTTTCTCATATATTTATTTGCCATTTGTATTTCTTTATCTGAGAAGTGTGTATTCATCTCAGATGCCCATTTTTGGATTGGGTCTTTAATTGTGACCATTTGCCTATAAAAGCCCCTAGATTGTCTTTCTTTACAGCTGAATAATATTCCATTGTGTAGAAATGCCACAGTTTTTTAATCCAGTCCTCTGTTGATGGACATTTGGATTGTTTCCATGATTTAGCTATTACAAATTCTAGAACATATAAAGAATTAAAAAACATGAACCTGTCCAAATTCAAAGACCACACTCATAAGTGAGGTA
The DNA here is from genome assembly GCA_004027595.1 of Dinomys branickii. Classification (NCBI taxonomy): domain Eukaryota; kingdom Metazoa; phylum Chordata; class Mammalia; order Rodentia; family Dinomyidae; genus Dinomys; species Dinomys branickii. The sequence continues at coordinate 22,411 of PVLD010015133.1, read as the reverse complement.
AACCAGATGTGCATGTGTAAACAGCATATAGTATGATTAGTGTAGGAACCTGGAGGTGACAATATAGATTGGGAGGTATGAAGGGAGACTGCTCAGGGGTAGAGAGCAATCGGGATGAAGGGAAGGAGAGGAGGAAGAGGAGGATAGCTGAGTAGTATGTATGTGTGTGCGGGATGGCTGACATGGTTGCACTGTTGTCTCATGTCATATTGATGTGGGAAACAATTGGTGATTAGTTGTTTGATCAATCTTGTATGTCAATTTGTATTGTCCTGAGTATACACTTTGAAGCTACCAACGTGTAATACAACAACTATTGTCGATCCCCTGCCACCTGTAGTTCGGTTTTTGTACTGTTCTTGTGCTACTGTGTATGTTTGTTAGTAATTTTGTTCTTTTACTTTTAAAATAAAAAAAAGAAAACAATAAAAGTGATACAGAATTTCAAAACAAGGTGACAGAAAATTAATGATGGTTATTATCGTGATGTGGCTTTGATATCAGAGCAGTGCTAGCTTTCTAAAATGAGTTTGGAACTGTTGTTTCCCCTTAATTTTTTTTTTTTGAAAAACATTGATTGGCATTGACTCTACTTTCTATGTTTGTGGAATTTAACAGTAAAATGATCACGTATTGAGTGCTTCTTTAATGTGAAGTTTCACATCACTGGTTCATTCTCCTTAGTGTTATTGATCAGTTCATGTTTTCTATTTCTTCACCATTAATTCTTACTGGGTCATATATGTCTAAGAATTTATTCATCTCTTCTAGACTGTGCGAATGGGGTAAATGGCATACAATTGTTTATAGTAGTCTAGTTTTGGTATAATTTTGAGTGCTTTGTCTTTTCTTCTAGGTAGTATAGCTAAAGTATACCTTTACTGAAAGCTCTTGATTTCAGTACACTTTTAAAATAACTTCTCTAGTCTCTCTTTTATCTCTGTTCTGATCTTTTTTAATTTCTACCTTCCTTTTAATATGGTGCTTAGTTTTGTTTACTTTTTATTACCCTTTGAGATGGAAACATAGTATTTTTTGAGACCTTTCCTTTTTACTTTATGTGAGCAATTATCATTATAACCTCCTTCTTGGAACTGGTTTTGGTGAATTCCATGCGTTTGAGTATGTTGTGGTTTTTCTTTTATTTGTCTCAAGATATTTTTTCAAGATAATTCTCTGTAGATATTCTCTTTGATTTTTGGCTGATCACAAATGTCTTGCTTAGTTACTAGGTATTGTGAATTTTCAGTTTTTCTCCTGTTATCACTTTATAGATATATATTTATGGTTAGAAATATACATGCTATTCACTTTAATATTCTTGAATTTGTTAGGTCTTGTCTCCTCACCCAGCATATGATTTTTTCTACCAAAGGTTCCATATGCATTTGATCAAAAAGAATGTTTTTCCTTTTCATTTCTTTCTTCCTCTTTCTTTCCCTTTTCTTTCTTTCATTGTTTCTTTTATTTTTGCTTGTTCTTTTGTTTCTTTCTTTTGCTTTTTTATGTCTTCCATTCTTTCTTTTGTTCCTTCATGTCTTTTTTCTTTTTTGTCTTTCTTTAATGGTGGACACCAGACTCCAGATTCCTCAGCCTTTGAGTGCAGAATTGCACCAGTGGCTCTCTCAGGAGCTTTCAGATTTCTACCTTGGGCTGGAGCTGTATCATTGGTCATCCTCATTCTGAAGCTTCTGGCTTCTTGGGCTGAAAAACTACCATTTTGCCTAGCTCTCTTATCTGCAGATGGGCTTTGTGGAATTCTTAAATCTCATCATGTTAGACAGTCTAATAAATCATCACTTGTATTTATGCATGTTTGTCCTGTTCCTATGGAGAATTCATAATCATACAGATTTGGTACCAGACTGGTTTGGAGAAAAATAATTTTAAGGTTATATTTCCTCAATTGGCTTTGTCATTTTTGATATTGGCTCACTACGTTGATCAAGCCTAAATTGATAAGGGCTCATCTAATAGTACAGGAACTACCAATAGTCCATGGCATGAACCGCTTTAAAAGATACCCAAAGTAAGTGCATTTGATGCTTCTAATTGACCACATGTAAGAGGTAAGGAATTTATCGATTCTGTACATGATACATTTGAACATTTTTTAAAATCCAAAGAATATAGTAATAACTGACTCTGCTCCTACTACTGCTGGACAAAGTAACAAAGGATAAGAATGAGCTCAAAGATACAAATTCCCAACCCAGATACACCTAAGTAACCTAAAAATGTTTAAGTGTTCCCTAAAGGAAACCTTTCTCTCCTGTAGCCATAGGCTATAGTGGCCAAAATCATATATAAGACCTCTTCATGCAATAAACACTGAAAGTTTAACTCTCAGTCTCTAAGGGCATCTATAGTTAAAGTGAGACAATTGATTGATAAAGAATGGGGTACTGTAAATTGAGATGTGGACATGTGGCTAGCGACAGTGAAGTTGGTTCTTCCAGAGGTAGTGGTCTCACCTGCCTCAATGGCAACATCCAGTTATACTGGCCTTTCTACTTCCTCCTCAGGGAGTTAATCCTCCCTTCCCTGTGGAAGTACTAACGGCTTCCCTTGAGGTAGTTGCCAAGCAAGACAATGCTGACTCCCCTCAGGACTCACCGCACCACATGTTTTTGCTTCTACACGTAAAACAAGACTCACATCTCATAGGCCTCTAGATGTGAGGTACACAGTGTGACTGAAGATGAGCCTCACCACAGGCCAAAAGAACAACTTGTATTTTATGAATCATATGAGCAGAGTTCTGGACAATATATATAGGAATTGACTTTAAGGGATGTAGTCAATAATGGCTGGGGCATAAATTTTAATCCATATGAGAGTATTAATGTGAACCCATTTAGCAAAGATTCTGCATGTTGTAGTGGGAAGAGTTAAAAATGGCGCTGGCACACTCTTGGCAGTGAGTGGAAAAATTAGCAAGAGAAGAACAGGCAGACCCTGGTGCAGATAGACCAATCAGACCAGACCAGGCCTTGGCCTGGACACACAGTTGTGACTGGTGAGATCAGGCCCTGGTGTGGGTACACATGCAGGTCCAGGCAGGACCAGCAACATGGAAAAATCTGAACCAACAGTAAGGAGCCAGCAGTTGGTAAGTTAGTTGAGCTTTGGCACACAGACATGCAGAATATACATTCTATATCAAAGGGCCCTGTAGCACTCCACCAACAGAAAACCAGCCTCAGTTCCCATATCCAGAGGCAAGATCGGCTCTGTACCCAGCACAGATCCCAAGTCAAACTTGGATGGTGTACATAGCTACCTCTGGGATCTATCTTGGACAATACCAGAAAACTGTGAACACCAGAGGAGTTTTCCTACTTTTATTCTCCTATCTTTATCTAATTGGCTATCCCATTCCTGTCTGGTTGGGTTTTGTCTTGCATTGTTTCATTTTTTTTTGTTATTTCTGTTTTTTTGGTTCTTTTCATTGTTGTGTTTCCCTCTCCCTTTTTTCTGGTCTCTTTTTATCTTTCTTTTTGTCTCTCTTCCTACTTTTATTCACTGTTTAGATTTCTTGTGTTACCTATTATTGACTTATACTGATCCTCTTTCTCTCTTTCCTCAATTACCTCGTGAATTTATCATACTTTCTGTGAGTGAAGATTGTCTCTTCCCTTTCTGATCCACCTCAATACTCCTTTGCTTTCTCTTTCATTCTTTCCCCCCGTGTTCTTGTCTTTCCCAAAACACAGCTGACCACCCTTTTCTTTTTAGCCTTGATTCTACCATATTTGACTTCATTCATCAATTTTTCTTGTCCCTTCCCTATCTTGAACCCCTCCTCAACTGAGTAAAATCACTACACTAGGGAGAAAATCACCACATACAAATACATGGTATATGCTGGATTTTGTTATATAACTTTAGAACTCACTCCTGTGGTTAAAAGTATCAGGGTAATAGTTGCCATAGTTTGTTAGTAAATAAGCTATACTTGAAAATATTGTTATTGCTCACTCTATACTTTAGCCAGGGTACCTTACCAGTTATATTCCATCTTTGTCCCTTCCAGGATAACACTGTGATTTTATAGGGTCATAAACATTACCACAGTCCATCAACAAAGGACTAGGTTCTGAGCCAAACAGTAAATTTTCATCCTTATCAAATTGAGAAGATATGTTCTTGGATAAACGCAAAGAATCACCTATATCTGGAAGACAACCCTGAAGAACAGACAACTCAGATGGAAGCCTTGATACTAAAGACAAGCTATCTACCAAATAAATAAGTAAGCATCAATGTAGAAACAAAATACATACAAAAGAGAAAGTAGAAAATGACAAGATGCAGAATCAAAATGCAATCCCAGACCCCTAGCCTACCCAGGAAAACCCAGAGCACAATAAAATAGACAAAATTAGAAGTCAAACACTGGAACTTTATGAAATGACAGCAACAGAAGTGAAAAAACAAATGGAAAGGACAATAGAAAAATAATTTCTCAACTACAAAAATAAACGATGCTAAAAATGAATGATTTTAGAACAGACACAGACAAAAGAATAGAAGACCTTAGGAAAATTACAGAAACCACAAATGCCCAACAAGGAAAGAAATGGAATCTATGAAACAAGTCAAAACAGAAATTCAAGAGATTTAAACTTCTATTGAAAGTATATGCAACAGATTGAATGAAAATAAGAATAGAATATCAGATTTTGAAGACCTACTTGCAGCTAGTGATCATGAAAAAGAAAGAAATCTTAAAAATAGTAAGACACAATAAAAACCCAATCCACCAATTAACAAGATGAAGCAAAGAACAATAACATAATATTGGGGTCAATGAAGCATATACAATTCCAAATAACCATGATGAAATTAAACCCACACCAAGGCATATAATAACCAAGATTCCACAAATTTAGCACAAGAACAAAATATTAAGAGCAGTTAGAGAAAAGAAGCAATCATTTATAAAGGAAATCCCATGGGAATCACAGCAGACTTCTCAGCACAGAGCCTCAAATCAAGGAGAGCTGGGAGTGAGGTATTCCAAGCCCTCAAAGAAAAAAATTATCCCAACTCAGATTGATGAATCACACAAAACTATCTCTCAAAATTGACAGAGAAACAAGATACTTTCATAGCAAATAACACATGAGGAAATTCATGACCAAAATCCCAGCTCTTCAGAATGCTCTAAAGCATATACTAGAAAGATTAAAAGAAAGACTACAACCACAAGAACCCCCCAAAATAAGTCACCAGACAGGGAAAGCAATAAAACTGAAGGAAAAGGCAGGGAACCAACAACGGGAAAATAACATTTAAAAAAGCCAATACCTATCAGTTGTAACCATCAATCTAAAGTAATGCAACTCAATAATCAAAGAAAAACAGACTGGAAGAATGGATCAAGAAGCAAGTTCTATCAGTGTGCTACATTCATAAAACACATTTAACTCAAAAAGAAATTCATAGACTGAAAGTCAAAGGATGGAAAACAATACTTCCTATGACAGGATCCCACAAAAAGCAGGAGTAGCTATTCTATTCATAGACAACATAAACCTCAAACCAAGGCAGATCAGAAGAGATAAGGAATATCACCACATATTTGTTCAGGGAAAGCTCCAAGAAGAAAAGGTAGCAATCATAAATATATATGCACCAAACACTGGTTCACCCAACTACATAAATATAAATGTACATGAAAAATCAAATAAGCACTAACAGAAACGTACTGGGGGACTTCAATATCCAACTCTCATAACTACATAGATCAACCAGATAGAATATCAATAAATAACTATCAAAATTAAAACAAACATATGAACAAATAGACTTAGTAGATATCTATTGGTTATTCCCCCCCCACCAAATCTCAACTGCACTTGGGAGAATCTCCAAAATAGACCACATATTACCCCCCAGAACATAATTAAATGCAAGGAAATGGAAATTATCCCATGCATATTATTTGACCAAATTGCAATGAAATTGGAAATCAATGGCAAAAGAAACCACAAAAAAAAAAAAGAAATCACAAAAACTTCATAAACACATGGAAATTAAACAACACCCTCTTGAACAGCCAGTGGGTCACAGAGGAAATTAAAGAAGAAATTAAACAGTATCTACAATTAAATAAAAGTGCCCATACAACATATCAAAACATGAGTCATGATGAAAGCAGGCATATAAGGGAAAATTATAGCAAAATACTCTCAAATCAGGTAAATAAATGAGCTCAGATTAAGACCTTCATATTGAACCTCAAACTCCTAGAAAAGGAAGAGCAAATCAAACCCAAAACTCATATGAGAGAGGAAATTATAAAGGCTAGAGTAGAAATTAATGCAGTTGAGACTAAGTAAACAATACAAAGAATCAATGAAGTGAAGAACTGGTTCTTTGAAAGATTAAATAAAATTGATAAATCTTTATCCAACCCTATCAAAAAGAGGAAAGAAAGACTCAAATTCAATCTATTGAATAATGTATTAAGCAGTGTTACTCTCCTATTGTCTTGTTATGCAATGTTTTTCTTTAAAATATTTTTTTAAATAGTGCCGACAACTTGGATTATTGGTTGCCAAAGGAATACATCAGAGATTGTTTTAACATGACTGAGAATTGATATATCTTGGTTTACTATAGGTGAACGGATTCATGTGTTTAGGGAGTTTGAAATGCTGGAGTGAGTTTTCCATGTAAAGTTTATATACCCAGAAGATACACCTTCTACCAACACTATAAGGAACAGAGTTTTGAGAGGCAGCGCCAGCATTCTTGGAGTGCTCTGTGATTACTTCCTCTATATACCAGTCCTTACAGTGGGAACCACAGTTTCTCCACTGGAAAAATTAAATGTTATGGGTATAATTATATCCCACAAAGTCCTAGTGGTAGCACTTAACCACCAAAGGCCCAGTGGATTTACTTATCACAATGGACAGTAGAGCAAAAGCAATATTCAGAATATTTTGACTAGTGTAAATATATGGTGTTGGCTAATTAATCATGATGTTCTTCAGACTAAATTTCAGTGGAGCTCCTTAGTATTCTTGAACAAAGTTCCATCAGCATCTGCAACTACTTTTCTTTGGAGAGGCAGCTTTTGGCTTTCTACTAGGCCTTAACTGAGAACTGACCATTGGATAATGGGTCACTAGGTTACCATGTGACCTCAGCTACCATTCATGTACTGTGAAATAAATAGTAAAACTAACTAAAGTTTTAAATTAATATGCATAAATTCATGTCAAGTAAACAAAATATCTCCTTTAAGTAATAAAATAAGAGAATCATACCCCTCAGTTAGTTCCCAGACTTTAGCCAGTTTACAGACCCAGAATGTAGGGGAGGCCACATTCCTAAGAAAGGACCCTGGTACACTATGAAGAAGTTATAGCATTAATATTTCTCCCATATTTTCTACAGGGACCTATAGCTTATTACTAGGGTAACTAGACACTGAAGAAAAAGAAATATTCCGGTATTATGGGTACTACTTGACACTGGCTTTGAACTAATATTGACTTTGGGAAATCTAGATCATTATTCTGGTACTGCAGTCAATAGAGGGGGTTATGGAGGTCAAGTGACCAGTGGAGTTTTAGCCCCATTCTGACTCACAGAGGATCCCTAAAACCTATCAGAAGTAGCTTGCTCTTAACTAGCATGGCCAGAAATACACCTGCAGTGTCTGATCTCAGGGTATATATGTCAGTTTTCTACCTCTGTACCTTAACTAATTATGTAAGAACCTTGATTGTCATGAACTTGGTGTCTCCCTCACCAAGATGCCAAGTTGAATATCTACAACAGAATTCCACCATCAAAAGTGGCTTTGTATATATGTGATCAGGCCCACACAGGCTTTGAAGACACAAATTGGAGAAGTGGCCCCAATATCCATGGTTTTCAGACTGCTTACACTGTTGTCTTTCACTAAGTTCTACCTATTATCTTATGAGTCTTCTACTATCAGTTGACAGAAGAAGGGAAGACGAGAGCTTGGTTTATAAATGGTTCTGTGCAGCATACGGATGGCTGTAGTGGACAGCTGTAGCATTACAATCACTTTTAAAGACAACTCTGGTAGACAATATTGAAAGGACATCTTTGCAGTGCGCAGAACTTTGGGTCGGTACCTGGATATGTATTTTTCTGGAAAGGAGAAATGGACAAGCATGTGATCATAGAATTATCCCTAGGCTATAGCCAATGTTTGGGCTAAATGGTCAGGGACTTGGAAGGAATATGAGTGAAAAATTGGTGACAAATAGATTTGGCAAAGAGGAACATGGTTAGCCTTGCTAAAGGGGCAAAGGATATGAAAATACTTTTGTTTCATGTAAATTCTCACAAAAGGGTAATTTAAGCAAAGGAAGGCTGTAACAGTCTGGTAGATAGATGACCTTTTCTTTGAATACCAGTCAGTATCTTTCCCTAACTGATTCTTGTCACTGTCTTATGGGTTCATGAACAAAGTGTCCACAGTGGCAAAGATGTAGGTCATACATGTGCTCTGCAACATGGACTTTGATTCACTAAAGCTAATTTGGCTGAAGTCATTGTTGAGTGCCAGTCTATGAACAGGAGAAACCAACACTGAACATTTGATTTCCTATGGTAGTGTACTATTGACCATGTAGCACAATGTCTGTATTGGGTCAATTGAATCATGGAAGAAACAGCATATAGCCTTTACAGGAATACACACTTATTCTAGGGATGGACTTACCTTCCTCATATATAAAGCTTCTGCCAAAGCTTCTATTTCTGTAGATATAGAATGCTTTATATCCTGTTATAATATTTCACACAGCAGTGCTTTTCACCAAGGTACTCCCATCACAGCCAATGAAGGGAAGCAATAGGCTCACGCTCATGCTCATGGGATGTATAGATCTTACCATGTTTCTACTATCTTGAAGAGGGTGGGGTAATAGAACTGAATGGGATTTTGGAGACACAATTATAGAACCAGTTCAATACTAATACATTTTAGGGCTAGGTCATGTTTCTCCCGACAGCTAGATATGCTCCAAATCAGCATGCAATATGTAATCCCATTTTTCCCATAGCCAGAATTCATGGGTGCAGGAATCAAAGAGTAGAAATGAGAGTAGTACTATTACAACTAGTGATGCACTAGAAAGTTTTTGTTTCCTAGTCCTACAATCTTATGCTCTGCTCACCTAGAAGTCTTAGTTCCAGAAGGAGAGCTGTGTAACAGAAGGTATAGCAATGGTGTACTTGAACTGGAGGTTCAGACTTCCTGTACATGTCTCTGAAGCAACAGGCTAAGAAAGGGAGTTACAGTGTTAACAGTAATGGTTCATGTAGTCTAACAAGGGGGAGTTAGACCAGGATCCCATAGTGGAAGTAAGGAATAATGTGTGTAAAAGACAGAAGGTCCCTGAGGGTCTCTCTTAGTATCATGATGCATCGTGATAAAATCAGTGTACACTATAATAACCGAATCCAGGCTTGATGCCCTTTAGGAATGAATAATAACCCTACTAGATAAAGATCCAAGAGCTACTGATGTGCTTGCTGAAGACAAAGTGAATATAGAATGGATACTAGACAAATGTAACTATGACCCTAGGCCCACTTATAGAACCATGGATTATATCATGAAATTTCTTTATCTTGTTAAGTAGTGTATTTTAATATACATAAACATATGTATTTGGCAAATATCTTTACTTTCTTCTCATATTCTTTGATCATGTAATGTAAGATTTATTGACTTTATATAATTATTTGTGTTATTAAATTTATATCACAGCATTTAAGTGAAGGAATGACAGGAGAAGGGTAAGCATCACTCAGAAAACTTTTACCCTCTTCCTTAACAGAATTAGCTCATTTTCTGGTTGGTTGGAGTAAGTCAGGCAGAAGTACGACTTTGATATTTTTCCTTAACTAGAGATGGGGTATGGGTTAAGGAGATGTGTTTTGAGTGCCAAGTTAACAGATTGTGCTGGTTAATCTTGATTTTCAGCTTGAAAGGATTGAGAGATGTCTAGAAAATTCGCAAAGTACATGTCTGCTGGGTGTGTCTATGAGAGTGTTTCCAGAGGAGATTGTGTGTGGGTCAGTCAACTCTGTGGGAAAGATGCTCTGTAAATGCGGACTCCTCCATCCAGTAGGTTAGGATCCAGGATGTGAGTTTGTTTCTTGTAGTTGTTGTAGTTGTTGTTGTTTTCTCCTGTTGTTATGTTATCACCTGCAAACCTCAGACACCTGATTGTGTGTGTGTGTGTGTGTGTGTGTGTTTGAACTCACTATATAGTTCATGCTGGCCTCTAACTCATGGTCATCCTCCTGCCTCAGCCTCCCTAGTGCTGGGATTACAGGTGTATGGCATCGTGCTTGGCCAGACTCTCTCTAGATTCTTCAGCTTTGGAATATGATCTCACAGCACCTACTCTCCAGGACATTTTCCAGCCCTCAGCCTTACACTGGTGCAATATCACTGGTCCCTCTTGTTTTGAGACTGCTGGTTTCTTGGACTAGACAATTACCAGTTTCCTTTTACCCTCCAACTATTGATGGCCACTGTGGGACTATCCAGTCTCTGCTCTATTAAACCAATCAAATAAATCCCCTTTTATAATTATATATGCAGTAAAACCTTGGTCTGTGAGCATAATTCATTCTAGAATCACGCTTGTACCCAAAACACTTGTGTATGGAAGTGAATTTCCCCATAAGAAGTAATGGAAAGTCAGACGATTCATTCCACAATGCAAAAATATTTCAAGAAAATGACCATAATGTGTAATATATTAAAAATAATGGAAAATACAAAATATAAAAAAAATCATTTGAAAACTTTTGAAAATCTTTGAAAACCTTTGTTGCTGATATGAGGGCAAGAGAGAGGAAGCTTACTGTGTAGAACAAATTTCTCTGTCACTGACAGAATCACCGCTACCTGTCGGCTCAATGGAATCTTTTTCTTTTTGTACCACTTCAACAAGGAGCCTGTCCCTTGACACCTGTTTCTCCCCTTTGGAAGATACTATGGAAATGTGACATCACATTGTCTCGTGGCTTGTACTGCTGCACCCTTATTCACCCGGTGCTTTCTATAAAATTTTGCAGTTTCCCACATTTTACTCATCTTTCTAATCTCATTTGAAGTGAGGGATTCCCCCACTTTTTCTCATCTCTGTGCACAAGATCCTTTGTATAGCCTTGTGCTGTTGGGCGATGATTACCCACAATCCCAAAGAGAGAGAGAGAGAGAGAAACAGACAGACAGACAGACAGAGACACGAAAAGAAACTATTGGCTTAGTTGTGACCATATGATGTTCAGTGTCACATGCTACTCATAATTGCAAGATATTGCTCATTTATTAAGTTAAAATTATTAGAAATGTTTCTTGTCTTTATTATAGAATAGTCATAGAACCGGTCATACACAATCTAAGGTTTTACTGTATATATTTGCTCTGCAGAATCCCACCATAATTGTAAATATTGTTATTATTATTTACATATAATGTAGTTATGACACTTTGAGCATCTCATTAATTTATTTTTCCTTCAAGAGGTGCTATGGAATGCTGAATAAGTGCCTTGTTTGAACCGTAATTTTTCAGTGATGCTCAAGAGAAACATATCTCTCACCCATATAAAGCTTAAAAGATCGTGAGAGAAAACAGAAAAGAGAGGTGGTATGATAAGGCTCTTCTAAGCCATAGTATAGAAGCTACACTTCATCCTAGGAAGACAGTTTAGTGGATTTCAGAGTTACAAACTCCAGAGTTACAAACTATAAACCACAGTAGGAGTATATTTTAGTATATTTAAGTATATTTTAGTCATGATCTAATATATACTCCCCAACATACATATTTAAAATATACGTACTTACCTAGTGTATATACATATATATATATATATATATATATACATATATTTAATATATTATTTTCATTTTTCAGTGAGTGAATCTTACGCTGGTCTATGCTCTTTTGAAGCAGACAACAGACCAGAATGCATCCTTGGAACAAGTTTAAAGTTCAACTATGTATTCTGGGTAAGTGCTTTGAACTTTGAAATCATCAGTTATACATAGACAGTTTATTTTGGCCCTATGAAAACATGTTAGGATGAGTGTAAAGTTAGTAAAAGGAAGCTTACAATCACATAGTATGTGCGCATACATACTTTACCAACATTTAAAAATGTGCCAAAAATAAAGCTCATATGGAAACATTTAACACAACAGCTAGAAGAACAATGAAAATCACAAGAGGGAAGAAAATTTGTAGAAGATTGTGCTTTGGAAAGCCATGGAAATGAAGTAGATGTCTCACTGGACTGCATCTAAATGAATCTGAGAAGGGATGTATGATGCCAGCTCAGGTGTGCTTTGGACTTACAGCTGAGGAAGCCTTTGTGATCTTTGAAGAGATACATGTAATTTAGGAGGTAGACAACTGTTGAGTTTCTGAGATTTTAGGAATATTCCCTTCCTACTCTGCTTAGGTATGTGAAAACATCTGAGGAAATAAGAATATGGAGTTTGAGTGGAGGGTTTGTGTTTAGATAAAAGGAGGTTCAGTTACAGGGAAATTTTCCTGTCTGCTGCCTGAAGTTTCAGTGAACTGATCTGACAATAGGCAGATTCGTGAGAGAGAAAGGCAGACAAAGGTATCTGATCAGTTTCGTGTGACACAGAAGCCTTTAGACTGAAGATCCAAAGATGTAGTGCGAGCTGTTTTTATACTTAAATTCAAAGATACAGGAACAGTCATGTAGAATTGTGAGCAGACAAAGAGTATGAACTAACGGAAATAGACCGAGGGGGGGAGCAAGGAAGGCACGTGCAGTTTCTTCTGAGCCCCTCAGTTGTACCATTTCTTCCTCCTGAGTGTGGGGAAAGATCTCACTGGAATGAAGTCTTAATTTCCTCATGCCAGTTGTTACACTCAGTCATGGGCAAGTCAGAATAATATTGTCATGTTCTATGTCTGGCTTTGGGCAAAGGAGATATATTTTCTAAGACCAGTCTTGATTAAGTGGAACTGTAGTTTCTATGACTTAGCTTAGAGAGAGGGAGTGGTGAGCGACAGGAGGCAGGAGGAGGTTAGAGAAAAACCTTTCCTCTGAGGCCCCATTTCTAGGTTTTCTGGGCCGTAGCAGAGGGCAGGGTTGAGGAGGAATGGTTATCTCCTTAACTTTGAAATTAAACATTTTATTTTACAGAGTCCTTGTTTTCTCTCTTTGCTTATTATTTTTCTATTCTTTTTATGCTGCTTTGATTTAGAATCTCTAGAATTTTAATGATTCAAGAAAATTTAATTCTACTTTGCAGTTGATAACTGTATTTATTTTCTGCACTCCGTAGGTAACAGGAAGTTGCTATTGATTTTTAATAAGAATAACTGGCTTGCTATCATTTTAGAGAAATCATCCTTATGAAACTTAAGAATTGATCGAGTAAAAAGTTATTTGGTAGGTGAAGTGGAGGTATACTTTGACTGAGAAAATGAGAACTGACTGCCCTTTGTTTAAGGCAACACTTCCTGTTATGAAATAGTCTAGACGCATTTGGATACAATATTTTCTCTTTCTTTAGAATACACTCATTGTCCTTATCAATTTTCTAACTTGACAAAAAGTGACTACTTGTAAACAACATTACCTGGAGATCATAGCTAGTGTAGTAAAGACAGGAAATTAATGAAAGGTGTATGATTTAGAAAATACTATTTTTTCTTGGTTGATTTTTTTTTTTCCAAAATACGTTTCAGAAAGAACTTCAAAGACAGATTTCTTTTTTCATCTCTGGAAATAACTGAATGAATTTTTTTTTTATTTCCACTGGCATTTTAGAATAGACATGCTTAAGGAAAAAGAGAAATTTTCATAGGTTCAGTGACCTGTTGGTTGAAAGAAGGGACTATATCAGGATGTTCAAATGATTTCAGTATGTGCTGTTGCATGTATGCTCACTTCAATTATGAATATACAGCCACAAGTTTAATATTCATTACAGCTTATCTAATATTGGTGTAGTGTTTTATTTTCTTGTTGTGTGTAAAGAAATTGCCCTTAGGACTGCAAAGGTCCAAAGTACCGTAAAACACTGACTTGTCAGCTCTCATTTACATGCTGTTTCTTTTTCTATAACCCTAGAAGAAACAAATGAAACTGCTTTCTTTCCCCAAGTGTAACTCAGCTGTCAGTAGGGAAGGAGAGGAAAACTTTCTAAAGTTTTCATTTTAACAGGAAAAATAACACAAATGAGAGAATTTAGCCTATATATTTTTGACAATGTTTTGCGTAAATAATCTTATGATCACTTTAAGTCATTATATGACAGATACTAGGCTGTGTAGGGCAGATCTACAGAGGTCATCAAGAGTTCACCATCTAGTGGTGAAAACTAGATATAACCAATATAGAAAGAGATTTTTGTTTCATTATTTTTGTGACTGATTTTGTGAGACATGTAGTGTAGTCCAGTAATGACCGTATACCCCAGTGAAGTTGCATTGCAGAGTTTGTAGCCTCAGTCTTTCACGGATTTTTCCCTAGAATCTAACTAATAATTGTTCATGGAATTTCACTGACGTGCATAATACTGTATCCTCTTGCAGCTGTTTTATTGGTGGGAGTTTTGCCTGTAGCCAATCCAAGAGCATTATTCAGTTCTCCCTGCTGCTCGCTGGCTGCTTCCCTGTAACCGATCTCCACACATGCACCAGCATTACACATAACAGGTTGCTGTCTGCATAGAGCTACCTCCAGCATTCTCAGTTTTGGTCTTCTTAAGGCCCTAAGATCCCTGCAATGCCACCAAAATGATCTGCACCTTCTAAGGCTTCTGTCAATGAACCTAAGCACCAGAAGTTCAAGACACACCAGTGTTAAATTAAATTATTGCAGGGCTGTATTGAGAGCCCTTCCCAGTCCTCACTGCCCAGGAAGTTTATATGTGCAATCCCATGAAAAGTTATTGGAATTCTAGTGAGTTAATTCCAATCTACCACTTCCAGTGCAACCCATGGCGAGAATAAATCACCTCTGCCATGTGCAGAGAGAAGGATATGCACAAAAAGTAATCTACATAACTCAGCTGAGATAGTATCTAAAGTTTTGGGGTTGGTGCTTCAGCTCTGATATGTAATCTTTGAAGCCCCAGGAAGCCATAGCCTCTATTCCCAAGGCAGCTGGATCCCAGCGGTGAGCGACAGCCTGGAGCATTGACTCATACATCCTGCCTCATCCTGGTTCACTTGAGGGAGCAACGGGGGGTAAGAAAACATACCTGTTATCTCCAAAGATTGCCACCACCTTGGCTGGACCTATCTGCATTGCTTAAAGCCAATTGAAGGGATAAGGAAAAGTTCCAGCCAGCTCTGTACATATCAATACATGGAAATCTGGCCAGGTTCAGCCAAAATAGAGACAACTGCTCTTTCGAGCAGAGTTGCACAGGTGGTCCTCCACAGTACTGTATACAGCATTTTATTAAATTAAATTATAATTTAATTTATTAAACTATGGGAAATATCATGTATGTAGGATTTAAACTATAACATTAGGCATTTATAGGCATTTTTCTGACCTTATCTGAAATTCTTGGCTTTTCACAATTTGAGGGTGCTCTAGAAACATGACTTCCACAAATCTCAGGGGTTATGTATTCACAGATGTTTTCTGATGTTTGAGAATATTAAAGAAATAAATTTACAATGTATTTTTTGTGGTCATTTTCCCAGAATGACTAAATCATTCTTGGCCTTTCTTCTTTAGAATTGCTCCATCGTTACGTCTTACTCTTTCCTGGGTGGATGCAGTTTTCAAATTCTGTCAGCCAATATTCCAGAGTTTATGTTGTTCATCTGATTAGAATATGATGCAACAAACACCTTTGTTTATAATGTCCTTGGTTTTTTGCATAGACAAAGAAATAACAGTATTTCCTAGGAATTAAGTATGTAGGTCAGAGTCCATGTGCCCTTTTAACTTTGAAAGTGTAATCTAAGATGTTACATTTCTGTTTTGAGAGGAAGCAATCTCTAGTGCTGCGCAAAAGGATCTTAAAAAATGCTCTCTCAACCAAGTTTTCCTATATTTTTTGTTGCTTTTTTTGTGGTCTAAGCTGAAGCTTGCTCTTTGCAATGGACACTTTACATCATATTGTTAATCATTTCAATCCTATCCCCTTCAGTGGACTGAAACCATAGGAAGTAATGAGTATAGGGGGTGGAATTAGACTTTGCCTTGTTATCCGTTTTTCTTATCCGAATGTTCCTTTTAGATCTTGCAAAATAGGTGAGTTATCTTTATCAAAATTATGACTCAGTTTTTTAAATTCGCATTGCAGCAAAAGAAAGAAGTGAGTAACAGGATCTTAAGACTTGTTTCTTAGTTTTTGTTTCAATGCTTTCTTGGTCCAAAGTTTCACCCACCGTTCTATGAAAAAATAAACGTTTCTAACCATAGAAAGAGACCCATTTTTCCAGAATTGTATAGTTTTCCCTAGTGCTTTGTGCAACTAATTATTTGTGAAGTATCACACCCTGTAGCTTTATAACTAGACTCAGCCACAATTCTCACTGGCTACTAATTCTCAAGCATGAGAAAATGAGTCTAGTTCCCACAGTCACGAAAGATACAATTCCTACTTTCTAGATTTCTCTTGATACCTCAACCATGCACAATATGAGAACAGATGGTACATAATTATAGAAATGATACAGGAAAATAAAACTCCCAATCTGAATGATATCAGATGAGTTTGTGTTCTCTAAAACCGAAGAATGAATTTCAGGAACAATGGAGGTTAAGAGCAGAATATATTTATTGAGAGAAAGAAAGCTTCTGTCCAAGAGAGGGACAGAAGGGGGGGCCAAGTGGGTTACCCCCCCAACTGTCTTTTCTAGGGACTTTTATAGAGAAAAACCATGAGGTGAGGTGGGTCCAAGGTAGGGGAAATGGCCAATAAGATTACAGGTATAATTGTCCAGGTAAGACTGAGTGAACTGGGATCAAATGGGAAAGCGAGTCACGTAGCAAGTGGGCATGAATGCAGATGAGGGGCTTTTCCTGTGGGGGTCGGGCTAGTGACTCTTCCTGGGTTTTAGAAGGTGGTTGTTGCTTATTTAGAATATCAATCCCTGACATTTACACCTAGGGAGGTAAGTGGGTGCATTTGTTTAGCCCCTTTTGTCGTAAGGTCTGGCCCACAAGTATCTTTCAAGTTGGCTCCTTCGAGGGCCCGGCCCTTTCTGACTGCCTAAAACATTTCTATCTAACTCAGCTGCCTGTAACAGAAATACTAATTAAAATTGGCATGATTTATGGGTAGACAGGTACATACGACAAATTAAGAGGGTGGCTTACTATAGTTGCAGATAGCAAGTAGGGAGATAGAGGGGAATGTTTCTCAGAGGGGAATGGATGAAGAGATGGAGGGAATGGCAAGGCTGGAGAGAGGGAAGAGTGAGGGAATGAGAAGAGGACATTAGGGTGGTTATGTAAACACACCAACACTGCAATGGCAAGCAGAAACACCAAAACTATACGCAGGATTTAGAGGCAGATTTATTTACCTTGACAGGCACTGATCTGGATTGTTCCCAGAATACAGGCCCTGATCTCTGTTGGTCTAGGGCTTATACAAGATAAACATGATATGAAATTTATGGGGCAGAATGGCTTGTCAGTTGGAGATTGGTTTATACAGAGTTCATCACAGTGACCAGCCGTGCCTCACAGTGACCAGCCATGACAACAACAACTGGATCTGGAACAGGAGCTAGTGCTTGGGCAACTAACAAACTGAAGTATACTGGTTGGTGGGAGGGGCATTTTCTGCTATAATGCCACACAGGGAATGTAAACCTTACGTAGTGGAAACATGTACAGAAAAGGAAGGGGATCAAGATATGAGGGAAGGGAAGAGGAAGAGAGAGGAATGGGGCGAAAGGAGGTGTGTTACATATGTGTACCGACTTCCCACAAGGAGTATCAGCATTATGCACTGTCTACATGTTCTAATTAATTAAATAAAATTTACAGAAATTTAAAAAGATATCCTAAAAAATAATTGCAAGTCAGGGTATCAGATGAAAAAGCAACAACTTCAGGTTGTGACAATAACTCCGTGGAGTTACAGATGTGTATAAAAATACAAGAAAGATAAATTAAAGACAAATTATGCCACTAAACAAGAAACAAGTCATACATCTTTGCACCTGACAGCATAGTGTCATGTTACGCCATCTTAGTAAGAATTAAATGCTTTTTAAAAGAGTATTTTTTGTTTAATTCTTAAGAAATAAACATTTGAAAATGGGCCAGTCACACTTACTTCTTTAGGCTACTAGTAGTATTTTACATGGAAAGGATTTGATAAAATGGGTGGGTAATGCACCTGCCCTGGGAGTGTCTTCCAGTTTAATGAAAGCTCATGAGGCTCTGGGTGTTGACACAGCATGCAGAAAATCTGGCCCTGGTCACAGGCTACTAGAGTAGCCAGGCCAAAGCTGGAGCTTATGGTGTGTTCCCTCAGCCAACAGAGAATCATCCTCGGGTTTCAATAACACTCACCAAGAGATTAGCCATCCTTGGGGTTCAAGAAAAAAAAAATTGATGCAGAGCTTTAGAAACATAAGAAGCCCAAGAGAGAAGATGGTTGAGAGCCAAATAATAAGACATCTGTGAATGCAAAGCCCAGCTGTTTGTGTGAACAAGACACAAAGAAAAGGATAATTACATTAAATCAGAAATATTTCTACAATCTTCAGAGAAGCAGAACCTTCCAGATCTCTGTGCATATAAGACGTGCACATTCATCAAAGATTCAGCATTCAAGATGAGGATTGACTGGGTTTAGAAAGTAGGTAGATATTTCTCCTGATTTTATACCTCTGTATATTTCTTTAGAATTGGTTCAAAGTGGCAGCTTAGAAAGAGAGCTACTGACTAGAGAGAAACAGGAATGATGTGACTTCTAAGAGTCTCCTGGCCAGGGAAAGTTGTAATAGCATGGGTCACACTTCTAAGAAGGCCAAATAGAGGCCAAATAGAACAGAAGACTGAACCCTGAGCCGATGTGAGATTTTGGTGCTGCAGAAACAGGGCATCCCTTGGGTACATCACAAAGCTGAGAGTAGCAGTTCAGGAAGGGTGCAGGTCAGTCACCCATGGCAACAGAGAGTGCCTCATATTCCTGCCACACACAAGCTCAGCAATCAGTTTTTGAAGTGCAGGGGATGCAGATGTTGGGACTCCAGTGTTTCCACTGAGCTGAGGTGGACAGTCTAGCTTCACGGCAGCTGGAGAATATCACTTTTGCCCTTTGCAGGAAGCAAATCTTAAACAATGTGTGCCAACTTCATTTTAAGTAGGAAGATCATATTGTGGAAAGGAAACAGGATAGCCCATTTTTTAACATATAAAAAAAACTGTGCCAAAAACATATGCCTAACTATTGAACATTAGCTATTTCTTTGCTTTTTTGGTTTTCTAAGGATTTGTAATTGGTAAGCATTTGTTTGGCAATGTTTAATTAAAATATCATTATACAAATATGCAATTTTAGGTGAAATTCTATATGCATTTTCTTTGAAAACCTGGCCAAATATTATCTTCCTATAATACCCATGTAAATAAATTTACTTGAGTTTATCTAAACTATGGGAATAAGTGAAAATTTTAAGAACAAATCTTAACATACCTCCTGTTTATTCATTTACTTTATTATCATAAACTGGCTGTTTCTCAATCTCATTTGAAGTCACTCATATTAAATGAAAATAGGAGATGGAATAGCATTTCAAAGTGGGAGCTGAGAAGATGCAATGTCTCACAAAACAACACCACAAAATATGCCATCCTGGCCTGCTGAATACTTTGGACAGGAGACTGAGAAGGCGTCTCTCTTCCCTTACTTCTGCTTCTTTTCTCCCTCTGTGCATGATATAGAAGCCAGAATCCCTTTCACCCCAGGCATGTCATAGAAACTGGAGCTCTTCTCACCTTCTCTTCAAAGCAAGCCGTCAAGCCTGGAAAGGTCTGATCCAGCTTCTCCGAAAGCAAGTCACAGATGGTCCGTTTAGTGAGTTCTTGGTCCATTTGTGGTGGAGGTTTCCCCATAGGAAGACCATGAAAAAGCTAAACAGACCTCTCTATCAGTCATGGTTCTCTATAACTGTCCATTTTTTTCATCAGCTCAGCAGACAAATTGTTTTCATTTTTGAAAGGACTAGCGTCATCTAAAACCGTGATTAATGTTATATTTTCCTCTTGATAACCTGCCTTTTGCTTTAAGAGTGTCAGTCAGGGCTCTTTAGTCTCTATTTTCTTTTTGTCCTATTCAGAGTTACTGGGGAATAAATACAGAAAGATTCGCTGAAAACGCTCACAAAAGAGACAAAGTGTCCTCAAAGCCTGGAAAAAGGAAATTATTATGTATCTGTAGAGGTCTGTTGCTCTGTTAAAGAAAACATCAATTCATTAAGAGTTTCTACATGCTCTTAGTTTTAAATTATATGTAAAAGTTATTTTATGACTGTAATAAAATAATAAAAATATGTTTTATATTATAAAATATTAATAGGTGCTGTACTTATGCCTTTTTAAGGGTAGCTATACATCTTAGTCAAGAATCTAGTGTTGAATCTTTGTACTATTAAGGTATTGCTCTGAAAAGCTAAACTGGTACAGTTTAGGTTATTTTCTAAGAATTGTTATGACATAGAATAAAGCTTAACCTAGCATTTTTCCAGTTGAAGAGAGCAACTTGCTACTGCACAATGAAATTTAGTGCATTTGGCTCACCAGTATGAATGTGATTTAAATATTTTGATTATACTAGCAGAGAAAATATAATGAACTGTAAATTTTTTGCTTTATATGTATGTGCATGTATTACACATAGTAAATATAGACAGTAAGAAAGTGAAATATACATCTGTATGTCATCATTATAAAAATGTAAGCATTAGCTTCCGGGAAGATGGCGACCAGGTGAGCAGCAAAGGAGCGATCCTCCTTGATAAACTCCACCAGCTCGAGACAGACTTGGCGAGCGTGAATGCCGGGACCTCGGCTGGGAAGTTCAAACTGAACGTATTTCTCTGAGCTGCCGGGGGAGATGCGGTAGGGTGGCCCAAACTGCCGTGGCAAGACACGGGAAAGCCCCAGATGCTGGGAGCCAGAGATGCTCCGCGCGGGGAGGGGGCTTGGCTGGGTCCGAGCACCCTGGGGGCATACCCAGCTTGGTCCCCCCCGCCTCCCAAGCCGGCGCAGCTTTCCGGCGACTCCCAACAGAGAGCGGCTTTTTAGCAGCGGCAACGCCCGGCAGTCCCACATTTCGTGCGCATCGGGCAGGCTGCGCAGCCTAGACCCTCGGCAGCCTGCGGTCCGTGGCCAGGGTGGCGCGAGCAGCATAGGAGCGCAGCATCCCGCTCCCTCCCCCAGACCCGGAGAGCGCGAGGAAACAAGTGGCTGCGAACGGCGGATCGCGAGCATAGCACAAAAAACTGGCACCTTGGAACCTTCCTGCCTGCAGGGACTCCGAAAACTGGTGAGCTATCTGCGCTCGCGACCAGATCACCGAGTGGGGGAGGAGATCCATCCCTATACCTGCAGGGAACCCTGGGAGGGCGGGGGAGTGGTCTTACACACCTCACCCAGGTCACTTGGTAGGGAGTATCTAACCAATATCTGTACAGCCTTTTAAGCGGAACTCTCAGCAGAAAGCTTAAGGGACATTCCCCGAAAGAAAAGTCATTGGAGCAACCTCTGCAGCAGACCTTTGCCTGCTGAAATGCCTGGGGAATCTATTGTTCAATATTTTGAATCTGATACCGAAAAATGGGAAGACAGAAGAACAAATCTCAGCAGAAAGCTTAAGGGACATTCTCCCAAAGAGAAGGAATCATTGGAGCAACCTCTGCAGCAGACCTCCGCATGCTGATCTGCCTGGGGAATTTATAGCTCCACATTTTGAATCTGATACCCCAAAATGGGAAAACAGAGGAACAAAACGCAGTCTGAAAACTCAACCCCACCCAGAAC
This sequence comes from Dinomys branickii, assembly GCA_004027595.1. Classification (NCBI taxonomy): domain Eukaryota; kingdom Metazoa; phylum Chordata; class Mammalia; order Rodentia; family Dinomyidae; genus Dinomys; species Dinomys branickii. The sequence continues at coordinate 371 of PVLD010015133.1, read as the reverse complement.
AAGTGTCGAATGTGAAGATACAGGGGAACCAGGAAGCCTCATAACTTCAAGATATGAAACGATGGCATCCGAAATTAAACAACTCCAACAGGCCATGAAAGAGCTTAAAGCAGAAATAACCCACATACCCGCAATGATTTCTCAGATAAAAAACGAGCTGAAAACAATGATTGAAGAAATGTTCCATTCACACAGACAAGAAATAGACAAAAGTCTAGAAGAAAATAGGAAACAAATGGAAACCTTACAAGAGCAATTCAGGAATGAATTACCAATAATGAAACAGGTCCAAAGAGAATGCCAGGATTTGAAAACTAACGCTGAAAGCATGAAAAACCATTTAAATGAAACCGAAGATAGAATTTCAGAAC
>PVLD010015132.1:0-49798 GCA_004027595.1 Dinomys branickii | reverse complement strand
AAATTGGCCCATGGTTATGGAGTTTGACAAGTCTTATAATTTGCCTTCCATAAGCTAGAGACCTGGGAATTCCAGTGGTGTAGCAGTGTTCCAAGACAAATCTGAAGGCCTGGGAACCAGGAGAGCTGACGGTCGAAGTCCCGGTCTGAAGGTTGATTATCAATGTTCTCTCTGTAGTCATCTCCAGAATGTCAGAGCAGCCAGGTTTTGATAATCCAGGCAAAAAACTTAAGGGTTCACCTCTGACTGGAAATGGCAGCTCACTGTCAATGCCCACGATTACAAGAGAATAGTGATGTGCCACATGTCCCTGTGCCTGGCCGTTCCTGCCGCTGCCGCAGGTCTATCCCGGGCCGAAGCCTTTTATTTTATTTTTGAGACAAGGTTTGCCTAAGTAAATAAGTTCCCATGCCTGGATTTGAACTTATAATCCTCCTTCTTCAAACTGTTGGACTGCATCACTGTTCTTTTATGAAGAGATAAAGAGAGAGAATACACAACTTGCTCAAGATCCTAAAGTGGAAAATGGTTAAGTCAGCACTTTTGTCTTCTTATCTATCTCCAATGTGCATTTTATACATCAGGCTTAGGTGTCATTTAGTAGGAGACATTCTTTTGAGTATTTCTGAATGACTTTAGCATGTCAGTCTTCATTCTTCTGAGTAAGAGCAAATAATCCTAGCCAACCTTATCAAATGACAGAAACTGTGCCGGAACTCTTTCATGTATAATCTCCTGTAATCTTTGTAACAAGCTCATGATATCTTCTAGCCATCATCACACATGAGAAAATGGAAGATCTTGTTACACATTGCACACAATCCCATCATTCAGCAAAGCCTAGGCTGGGATTTGAACCCAAGTGATCTAAATCTGAATCTGTTCCTTCAAGCACTATGGTTAAATATACTTGCACTCTTTATACAGAGACTGTGCTTACTTTCTGCAGAAATAAGACACAGCCATGAATCCAGTCCACAACTTCATTCTTTGTCAACACACAGGCCTTGGCTTTCTGCTTCCTAAATTATAAGGCTTGATTCTAGGGATATAGTTGTTTGTAGTTGAATAGAACATTCTGCTAATGGAATGTCACCAAAATGATGAACCTATAAGTCAAAATGAGTCACTTGCCATTTATATATTTACATTGACAGATCAGTTATCAAAAATTGAAGAATTGTTCAACAGGTTTGTATTTGACTTAAAGGAAGAAGTCATTAGAATGCAGTGGGTGGCTTTGGTAAGAATTGTGATGTACTAAACTTTACCCATAGCATGACTGCCTGGAACAGGGGTAAGGAATGGGCTATCTTCAAACCTTCTACTTACAACAAAGTACTTGGTCAACATAATATATGGAGTACATAGACTTAAACTATTAGATTTTAATGAAAATAATCTCCTACACCCTTTGATGCATTCACTACTCATCTTACATTTATCACTGTTAGTGTTAATGCAATCATGTTAAATATGCCATTCCAACTCACTTGGAAACATTATGAAGATGTTAGTTGTCCCTCTAGTTTGTTCAAGAATAAGGATAGTCTACTTTTTCTTCTCTATCAAAGACCAAAGAGTGGCCTTTGCTTTCACACTGAGTTCCTAGTCATACAAGCAGTGATTTTTAACTCTTTCATAGAAAAGAGAAAGTATTCTGCTCCAAATGAGTCTTACTATTAAAATTCCTCTCTTGGACCTTTTATCTAGAGCCAGGTGTGGTGACTCATGCCAGTAATCCCAAGATCTTGGGAGGCTGAGGAGGATTGGAAATTCAAGACAAATTCAAGCCTGGGCAATTTAGCCACTTAGTGAAACTCTGCAACAAGATTTTTAAAAAATGTGTATTTTAAAAAGCTGTAGACATAGCTCAGTGTCAAAACCGTGGATTCATACTCTAAGTGTAAGGAAGTAATCTAAATAAATCATTTGGATTTATCCTCTGAAGAAGCCCCCAGTTCTTTCAAGTCATTTTCTTTCTTCAAAGAGTCTCAGTGACTGCCAAAACAGCCATGTTGCCTTCACACAACTTCCTCTTCATGGGTAGGAAGGTTCCCAACCAGACCTGAGCAGTCTACTCAGAGGGACAGTCAAGATCTTGAGGCCCATATAAGGCTTTTATCATGAAAGGCTAAGAGAAGCTCAGTATCTGGGTCTGAAGGCAGGCCCCAAAACATGGGGATACTCATATGTCTGCTCACAGGGACCAATTCCCATTCCATGGGAACTGAACAACCTGGTACCCTGAGCAAGGCTTGGAACTTGGGGCCCAGGCAGATGCTCCGAGCTATGGAGCCATGCTACTCAGGGCAAAGAATTTTAACAAGTTTCACAGGTTGGTCACAGACTCATTTATGTATTTTAAATACATTGAACAGAATTTAGATAAGCGTTTACAGGAACATCAGGTATTTTGTTACTGGTGGAAACTTCACAAAGCTTGAACTAGTGTCTCCCCCCACACTTCCATGATGAGATGCATTGTTCTGACGCTCATGTCCTGCACTGTGGAGCTCACATGTCTTGGATTCTTCCCACAGCACCACCACGAAGAGCTCACAAGTGACAGTGGGTGATTAGCCAATGTTTGTGTGGCACTATAAACACAACATGGAGCATGAAGGAGTTTTGTTTCTTAAATATAAGTTTATTTTAGTAAAATTATCCTAAAACTCTTTCATTGTGTTCCAAAAACTGAGCAACTCTTAATTAATATAATTGTTTTCTGCCTTTCAATTACATATGTATATTTCATAAGTAACATCATTTTCTCTGAGCTTGGACAGGTCTAAGCCCCCAAAGGAAAAGAATCATTGTGAAGTTGACTCTAACTGGCTCTTGGGCATGCCATTGACCCCAGTGGAGAACAAAGATTCCTGATAAAAATCTATAGATCACAGTAGAACCCCACAGGAGCTCACATTTTAATTCCATTCCCAAGACCATATTCTAAAAACTCTTGTTCAGAAGCTTTAAGGATTCTGGAAAAAAAAGAAAGAAAACAGTAAGTTTGAATTTTCCCTCTGAAATAGGGGAGAGAAATGGTTGTATATGGCATCACGAGTTCTGGAGTCAACATCCAGCCTCCCTAATTATTGACCATCTGAACATGGAGAAGTCATGACATCACTCGTCTCCATTTCTTAAACAACCTCTGTCTTGAGTATCTCATAAGATTGTAGGTTAGAGTAACTAAAATATTATTAATTATTCAGTGCATTAGAAAGCATAAAGCAAGCATTAGTAATATTTATTACATTATTTTCTTTTGCTATGTTGGGCAACAAGGTTAAAATTGATGACCTTCTCAGATGACCGAAGGGTAACTGTTTGATGAGTAGCAAACTTGCACATACAGCTGTCCAGATTGCACACTGCACATCTAGGACTACCGAGGTGGAGTGAAAGGAAGTTGCCATCCAACACCAGGTCAGCTGAGAAAGTTCACTACTCTGCTGTGGGACTCTTTTCTCATTTATTTTTGCTAATTCACACAAAAGGTCTATTGAGGTAAATGGGAGCCTGCGGGTACGAAAGAATCCAGGGCTTTGTCAATATCACATTGAATATGTTCATAATATCACCTAAGTACATTTCAAAGTACAGGAACTATAATCAAGAAATCTAGATTTTTGTCCTGTCTTTGCTAGAATCAACAATTTCAAGCTCTTTCTTTAGTTACTTTGAGGTTCTACTTGCTCGTTTGTAGGATAAGAAGGCTGGCTTCCCTCTAATCTGGAAAATTAAATTAAATGTAAGTATATTTCTTGAGCACTCTGAAAATGGAGACATGTTCATCATTTAGTGGATGCTCTAACTGCATCTTACCCAATTATGTGCCTTATTAAAAAATTCCTGACAATCTGCAATTGGTTCCTAAGGTCAACACACTAAATCTTTAAGATCCCAAAACCCCATGAAGTAAGCCACCACCTTGTGGAACTGAGGGTGGTAGAAATGAGTACTTCATCCCGTGCAAAGACCCACGCCCTCCCCTATCTTCTTTCTCCATCACAGTTGCTCTCCAAATTCCCTTACTCATCTTACTCAAAAATTGCTTGCTGTCTGTTGTGTAAAAGATAATTGATGTAATTATTTTGGCCTAAACAAACAAAATGATGCATTACCCGACAGGATCACCCACTGGCAGGTACAAGGACTGAAGTTCTAAGGCTATCCACTTAAATTGCACTTAAAACAGTAAGTTCATGGAATCACAAAGTGGTGGGCAAGATCTTGGGGAATATCAACTTTAGCTCTCATTTTTTGTAGGAAAGATGTGGAAAGTTTAAGTAGAATAGAGACTGGCCCGGGATCACTGCTTTGTGAGGGGCAGCATCTGAATCAGAAATAAGAACACAGTGACATTAAGTGCCTAGCTTTCACAAAGGCATCATTATTTGGTTTGGCCAACAGGCCTGTTGCCATCCTAAATATCTGAATCTCTTGAGCTATACCTAGTGTCCTTAGAAAATTAAGAAAAGGTAATGCTTCTTCTGGAAAACCATATGTCAGGACACAGCTTTATGAGCAGACTGTATGTTGGCTTGCTAGAATTTCCCCATCTATGCCAAGCTTGTTTCTATCTCTGGGACTTTGTACTAGTTCTCTCTCTCCCTTTCTCTCTCTCTCTCTCTCTGTCTCTCTCTCTCTCTCTCTCTCTCTCTCTCTGTCTCTCTCTCTGTTTCTCTCTGTCTCTCTCTCTGTCTCTCTCTCTGTCTCTCTCTGTCTCTCCTGGTAGCATCCTCTCTTTACAGAAGTTCTCACAAAAAGCTCCTCCTCTTCCATTAGATTCTTCAAACGATATTGAACTTGAATTTCTACATAGCCCTTTCTAGTCTTTAGAAATATATTTACATTATTGTTTTACCTTTGATATCCATCTTTTTTCTTTATCAGAATGTGGGTTCCATGAAAACAAGACATTTGTCTGGCACAGAGTAGCTTAACACATATGCCTGGATGGGCAAATGAATGAATGTGTTCATGAATAAGCTACCTGTTATAGTTTGAATCGAAAATTCTTCCTAAAAGGCTCATGCAGTCACAGAAGAGGTTGTTTAGAGGTGTTGAGATTGTGAAGGCACCAAGCTCAACACAGGGGCTTTCATCCACTAATGGCACAGGTGAGTGTGCCCTTAGGAAGTGGCACCTGGCTGCAGGAGGTGGGTCTTTAGGGAGTGATGTGGGAGGATGTGTTCCTGTTCCTGGCTCCTCTGTCTACCCCTTTTCTCTTTGTTTGCTTCCTGGTCCCCATGAGGTGAGCAGCTTTCCTTCGCCATGGCTTTCCACCATGATGTTCCTTTCTTGAAGTCACTCAACTTCACACTGTGTCTGTTTTAGTTTAAGTTGTATATGTCAGGCATTTTGTGCCAGCAATAAACAGCTGACTGACACATTATTCTTAGATTCCAGAGGGAGTTTCTTTTTGCTCTTTTATAAATGAAAATTACTAGTTTGTGTGCTTCTAAAATATTTGTTAACATTATTTGACCTCAGTTTAACATTACTAAGTGCCCACTCCTTCACCTATTAATGTTAAATCACTCTATTGTTCAACATGTTAGTAGTAGTCTCACAGTTTTCTCACTGGGTAGAAAAATAGATTCAGAAGTCTACACTATTAGTGCATCGTGCAGTTCAAACTAGTTGAAATCTCAGCTTGTCTTTAGAATCTCCAGCTGTGGGGATACAGTTTCTATTTCTCTGCTGACAAGGATGCTCTGAAGCCAGAACTGTGGTTTCTCATGTCCATAGAGGTCTCAGAAAACGGTGTCATGCTAATTACCTTGTCTACTTTAAGCCCCAAATGCTGATGGATAGTGGGTTAAGGGTCCCCATGGAAACACACTGGCAGGACTTTTTACCTATTATGACATTTTCATTTAGTTCAGTCTTTATTACTTTCCAATCTACTTTCTTTATAGTTACTTCATGAAAGGGGTTATTATTCATAGTAAAGACACTATTTCCCTCTCTGGCAAAGAGAAAAGTAAAGAGATTGCAGCTGATGCCAGGGTAAATTCAGAAGCAGTCCATGCCAGATTCTGGCCGTGGTGCAAAGCCAGATCCTTCAAGCAGAGGAGATGAGACAGCAAGTATACTCTTTAATTAGTTCCTACTCACAAACGGTAGTTCTTAAGGAGGGAGAGAATACTTGGGTTGTATATACAAGTGTCTTCTTGTCCCTCAGGGATTTCCTGCAGCCTAAGGAAAACTTTGCAGAGTAGAATGTTTTGGCTTTTACTTATGTTTTAAAGTAGATATATTCTTTTTTTGTTTTAAAGACTCCATTTTTCTAGACATTCAAAAGGTTGGACTGGAAGGCTCTCAAAGGTAGAAGGAACACGTCATAAGCATTCAAATTTAGAGAGTACCTACTGTACTTTTTGGCACATAGTGGGAGCTTTCTACTTGTTGATGAATGCATAATCAATCAGTGAGTGAGTGAATGAGCTAATAGCATCCATCAGTGTCATTCTTCACACCTGAGTATTCGCAATACCAAGTTAATAAGGTAATTCTGTTTACATAATTACCTGGTTCACCTCAGCCCACTGTTTCAATCCAGGACAATTCTAAAGATCCTCTTAGAACTGACATAGACCTCTATTCTAACTGCATCGTGTTCTACCTTCACCCTCTGCCCAAACCTCCTCCCATCTCTTTCTTACAGGGATCCCTTCCAGGTATAATTCCTGATACATTTCCTTCATGCAGTTCTCTTCTGCAGCACCTCTTTCCAGGAAGCCCAACTTCAGGCACTACCCTAAGACTCAATCTTCTGAATTTTTAGACATAGAAGATTTTACCTAAAAGGCTTTCTTAAGGATTAAAGGTAAAGTGCTGAAAAGTCAAAAGCCTTCACTGGATATTAATTTCTCTCTTTTTCCTTCACAAATTCAACCACATCCTAAATGCTTTGCTGGTACAAATTAAGTAGCACCATATTTCTGCAGCATAAACAAAACAAGATAAATGTCCTGGATGTCCTTTATTTAACCTGGAAAGTGACAACATGTGGCTAAAGGCTGCACACGATAGTGCCAGATTCTCCCATGAGGACTCTGCAAATGCAGCCTGAAAGTTCACCTTTGGTCGAGTTTGTTGGCAAGAAGTTTGAGATTCTGTCTTTCTTCCAAATAAACATCCAACAATCAAGCCAAGCCCTTTGTGTCTTTTGGAGGGATTATCAAGAATTTATTTTTCCCCTTTATCGAGGGCCTAGGACAGTTTTCATCAACGCAGACACTAGTTTGATTATCTGACTCATTACTGATTGTGAAGGTTTTCCTTACTTTTTTAGTTGTGCTGGGTTTTGTGTGTTATTTTGTTTTTTTTTTATTTTTTGTTTTTGTTTTTTTTTTTGTCTTTTATGAGATAGGGTCTCACCGTGCAGTTCAGGCTGGCCTTGAGCTAACTTTGTAGCCCAGGCTGATCTCAAACTTGCAAGGATCCTCATGCCTCAGCCTCCCGAGTGCTAGGATTACAGGCGTGCACCACCACGCCAGGATTTTTGTTTATTATTTTGCTTTTGCTGTGCTACAGTTGGAACTGAGGACCTCATACACATTAGACAATTTCTCTACCACTGAGCCATACGTCTAGCTCTGAGGTTCTGTCAAGAATCATTGGGTGATTCTCTTACTTATATTCTCAAATCTGACATTTGAGCCTGCTTTGTATACTTGGCCTTGTATGTCACAATGATATTATATGCCCCATAGTTAACCTTCATGCTCAGTTTCTTTCCTTATAATGCAGCAGTAGATATTCTTTAACTCTTTTGTGGTGGAAGAGCAAAATATTTTGTTTAAATAGAGACTCAGAATCACTGCAATGTAAGTGCATTTCCAGTAGACAGTTAGTGACAGGAAGAAGAGAAGAATAGTAGGATTTACTGTTTTTGGAGACCTTTGCCTGTGTTGGGGCTTTCTGTTTAGCATTAGTCAGTTGTTACTGCAGGAATACTGCATAAAAGAAAACAGATTCAAACAAAAACAGTAAGCATTTGTTCTCGTGGTCTGAGGGTTCACAACCATTCGCCTGTTCTGGGCTTGGCTTGTGTTTCTGCCTATAGGTCTGGGGCTTGGCTCCAAAAGGTGCGGTTGGTGCACATTTGTCTTTTTGTGTGGATATATTTGGGGCCTTTTCCCAACAGGAACACACAACTTCCATACCGTGATTCTATTGTAGTCTCCACTGTTGTCCATCAAAGCCCATCTGTAATTACACAGCATTTCTGTTTACCTGTGCTTTTGACAGTCAATAGGCCTTGCTTGTCTCTGGATCCAACACCTCAAAAATTCATTTGCAAACAGAAGGTACTCAATAAACATTCTTATTTAACAGATGCATAAGTGAATAATATCTGCATAAATCTATGCCAATGAATTCTAAACGGATTGTGCTAAAGTGATGAATGGCTGAGTTACAATTTGTAATTAGGACAAGCTTGACCTGCTGGGGCAGTTCCTGAATCCTTTTGAAGTTGACGTTATGCTGCACAAATGACAAATGATCCTTTCGCGTCAGCATTAGTTCTGTGCACTGGCTGGAAGGGACCACTGATCTGACCTAGTATGTTTGCCTTTTGTGTTCATTCATGGGAACATGCTTAAATAACTGAGAGATTTCAGCTTTGAGCTCTTCAAAGCACTGCCTTTGGAATCATGAGAAGAAAAGTATTTATCGAGGAAATGTTGAATAAGATAATGTTCCACAAACTCACCCACTTGCCGCTTGGGGAGAAGTTTAAAAACAGTTCCATGAAGTCACACAGTAGGCATTCAGGGCTAGTCTTCACAGAACAGTGGCCACTGCATTCGTTCAGGGAATGTCAGCTTCAAAGGGAAGTGTTTGAAAATGGCCATGGGAGTAGTGGAGATTTAGATCTCACTTGACTCTTCAACTTTCATAAGTGAAAGGTTCTGGGAATATCATTTAATTTTTTGGGTGAAATACAGACTCATTTACAAAAGGGAGGTAATGATATCTAAACCTTTAATTGATTGTGACGATTAAGTAGGATAATATGGGAATTTCTTCAATTTTTTGGTTACCATGCCATTTTATTTTTTAAGTTCAAATCTAGCTTTTATGTGTAATAGAGATAGAACTGTTACCTGCATTTATCTTTTCTGTAGTTGTTACCTTGTTTTCTTAAAAAGAGAAGTATAAAATTATTTTATTATCAGTTTATCATCTAAAACCTACCAATTATTAGTATGACCTGGGTAAGTGGTATTAAACTATTGATTAGGTGACTTGAATTCTAATTCATTTATGACAGTGGCTTACCTATTCTAAATTTTGTGGCTCACTTACCGAGTACTTCTGAGTGCCCATTTCCTCACAGGATATGAATATAGTATTTCACGTATATGAAAGTTCTATGAACCTAAAAAATTCTATGTTTCTATCTACTTATAACTATATAGTTTTTCCATTCATGTATCTACCAAGAGCAATTTTCATGACAATCACACAATGAAGGTCTTATATTAAATAGATTGTTCATCTTGAGGCAATTGATAAATCACCGACATTAACTGAATTGTTACTGAAAGTGAGAAAATCAGAATAAAGTACTGTAGGGAAAGAGAGATAGTTGTAGATTCGCATATACTATATAACTAACAAAATACATTTCAGCTGCTTGCAGAAACATATAAAACATTCTTTGAGCTAACCCAAAATATGAAAATTGAAGTTACTAAGGCATCTACAGTTAGAACAAGAACACAAGTCAACATAAGAATATTTTATATCACAAGATCTGCGGACACATTCAAGTATAATTTATTTTATAAAAAGTAACCTATGTAGAGTTTTTATTTTTTAAGAATGCACGAATCCCATATATTAAGCAAAGGTAATTCTTATTTACCATTTGCATTAAATTTGAATGATACAGAAACTTCTGTTTCCCCCTGAAATATAGATTTATATCTTGACCAAATCTCCTCTGAATTCAGCTCAGTGAAAATAGTCTTCTCTACCTTCGTATTCTATTCATTTTATTCCCGTAAGATCTTAGTCCTGGCGCTAGAGATTTGTCTTCGAGTCATCGTGCCAGCCTCTGAACTGGCCCACCTGGCTTTATAGTTGTCCCTCTTCAGCTCACTGTAACTTTCAGTCTGCTGAGCCTTAAAGATATGAGTTTGACTCTGAGCATCCACTCACTCAAAGATTTCCTGTTTCCTTTAGAACAAATTACAAATCCTATCACAGCATGCTTTGCTGTCCTGGAGCCACCTAACTCATTCCTCACAGTGCCAAGGTGGTAATAATTTGAACTTTTAACCCTGAACTTCATTGTGCCTTTGTGTCTTTCCAGGGCTTTTGCTTTGGAAAAAAGCCGTTGGATGTTAGCACAGCTGAATCCAAGTTGATCAGTCAATTGAATGCTTCTCCATCTAGACAGCACCTCTGACGTCACCCCATACCTACTCCAATACACTGTGAAAAACTAGTGCAAAGTTCCCTTAGCCCAGCACAGACGTTCTGTTAGGCATTTAATAAACATCTGAAGAATGAACAAAGTGAATGAACGTTTTAAAGCAGCAGCAACTTAGTTGTTACACATAAAAATTCAAAGGAGAAAGAAAATTATCATACAGGATGACTTGTCTGCGTGCATTGTTTCCCTGTCATATTATGTCAGGGATCAAAGGATAGCACTTTTTCCTCTGCAAATTGAAAATAGCTTTGTTTTTACTACTTTTCCATCCCACATATTAAAGGGAGCTTTCGTGGTTGACTTTAATATGACTTGATTGTTTCTACATTCATATCCCTTGATACTTTGCTTTTCACCATAAGTCAGCAAGATCAAAATCTTCTCCTAATTATCTTTCCACCTGCTGAAATGCCTGCTGCTTGGGAACATGTTGGTTACTCCCACAATTATGCTGGTGGTAACGGCACACATTCCCATGAGGCAGGGTGGTGGTGCTGAGCTTCAAAGGATCAATGCCAAGTGGTGACGTATATCGTGGTTCAATTAAGGCATAATTAAGGTGACATGCTATATGTGGACCTCTGCTCCTGTCAAAGATAATGCATTCCAAAGGTGAATACTGTCACCCCTTCCACAGAAACAAAGTCACACAGGAGCAGCCTAGTTCAAACCCCTCTAATGTTCACCTGCAGGAGATGGCTCTGAGCAGGCAGGGGACCCTTACTCATTTGGCACACACATGGTAGGCCGCTGCTTCATGTCGGAGTCAAAGGGAGTGTTATACACACTACTTTCCTCAATTTTCATGGCAGCTGTTAGCACCTCACTTTCCAGGGGTACAGCTAAAACTAAGGAAGAGCCTAAGGTATACCCAAAGTCATGAGATCTCTCATGCAGTAAGTCTGTATCTTGAACAAAGTTTACCAAACCTCTGGGATTTGGTGTTCTGATAAAAAATGAAATCAGCGCCTTTGTCATTGCTCCATACATAGTTTGCTGTAATATAGATATATATACATATGTGTGCATGTAATCCGTATGTGAATATATATGTGCATGTGTGTGAAATATATCTATGTGTAAATATCTGAGATACAATCAAAGAATATGGCACATGTTTAAATTAAAAATTTAAAAATTCATTATAGTAAAGGAAACACTGCTATTTATCCTTCTCAAAATACTCCTTTGTTTTGAACATACCTATTTCATGGTGCTTGCCACATTCTGAAGCAATTCTAGATGTGCCCTTTCATGAATGTTGTTTTGTGGCTGCCTCATTGTCCTAAACCAATTCAAAATGTTTACAGCTATATCTGTGTAATAAAAGCATTCCATTGTATATTCATCCACTTTATTCACTAGACCTGGAACCAGGCAACTTCTCACTCTTTTTCTAAGTAAAAACCATCATGAATGTTGAATGCTTTCAATTGACTTAGTATATGGAGGCAGCCGTGATAGTACAACAATGACTCACAAAATAAGACTTCCAGAATTGCCTCAGAAAGTAGCAAGAACCAAGGGACAAATATGTTCAAGGTAAGGAGGAAGTATTTTGAAGGGGATTAATGGCAATGTGTCTTTTACTGTGATAATTTAAAAAAATTATACATACACCATGTCTTTCAATTCTGTCTTGTATACATTAAATAGACTGGTCAATAGAGTAGGTATGCAGCAATTTTTTAAAAATTATTGCTAGTTTTTCTGTTCCTTGTTTTAGAAAGCTTCTAAAGCAGATGTCACATGGGACCTTCCAGGTTTCTGGAGCCTAATGACACAATAACCTTCCTGTACTTTCTGCTCATTCTATCCAATTTGAATGGAAACAACCCCAACATCTAGTGAGTCCCTAAGGTTGAAAAAAAGACCAGGTGGTGACTCAATTCTTCTGCCTATTTGATTCTCTCAGTACTATTCCAGGACATCTTAGACTTAGGTGGGTGCTTGGAGAAGGTCATGGGGACTATGTTGGAAAATCTGTTTCTCTGATCCTCCACTAGTGGTCTGCTGAAAGGAACTGAGGTGTATGGTGTGATTAAGAACACAGAATCAAGTGTCCGAAAAGTATGAGTTTCTCTTCAGGCTCTGTCACTGAATAGCTGTACATCCACATTGAAGCATATTGCAAGACCTATATAAACCTCAGTTTTATCATCTAAAATGGAAATGAAAATAAGAAATACTTCATAGGACTATTGAGAGGATTAAATGAGATGATACATTTGAAGCACTTGACTTTTGTCTGTCATATTTTCTACCTTATTTCCCTTGTCTCTCTTAATATCCTCTCATCTCTGTTCACATACTCCCACCCGCACTCACTCTCATCTTACATTTTCAAATATTGTTGAGGGTATTTTCAGGCCATGGAACAAATGAGTCAACCAATGCAAATTACCTCTGGAATTCATTCCACCCCCTTCTCTGCACTTCAGTCAGACTCACATTTCAAAGACCTGAGCTGCGTCCCACAATTCTCCTGGCAATAGGTACTTTAGATACTTTAACAGGGTCTCTGAGCCCTGTTAAAAGCCAAGTTTCTTAGTTACCACAATTAACCGGATTTCAGAATACACAGAGTGCTGTTGGTGAGCCATATCAGGTCTGCAGTATCAGCAGCATAAAACTAGGTTGAGTTGCAGTGGCAGAGAGCTCCGAATGAGATTCTATCACTTCCTGTCTGAAAGTGAATTGACTGTACCAGAGAAGTTCCTGCAGCAATGCAGGGTGTAACAGTGTGTCAACAGCTTCCCAGTGTGAGAGTCTGTTAATGTTTCAACAGTAGGGCAAAATCAAGTGGACTATAAACTTGTTTAAGACTTGATAAGCAGATTTAAACACAGAGAGCAGAAGACGCTGTAATGGATAAAAAAGAGAATACAGAGGGAGGGAGGAGAAATAGACTCAGATGGCTGTCTCGTGCAAACACTTGCTAGTCTCAGACCACTTTCTAAGTATGTTTTAACTGGTAAGAAATTTTATTTCCTTCTGTTAGTTCCCACACCTTTTTAGCAAACATTACTTAAAATTCCAAATGTTCAGTGACTACGCATAGATGGTAATAAAATTTTTAGAAAAACCCAGAAATTCTTCATTTCTAGAGATTTAGAGTAGGCAATTAGAAATTTGAATGGCTGGAAAGTTTTCAGATATTGCAAAGTAACAGTAAAATCCTAGTTTCTGAGTGTTGAGTCTGTTGCACAATGCCTAATAACTTAGGATTTAATATTATTCGATTCATTTCCCTTAATATATTTATCATAGTTTATAACATTATGAAGTTACAATATACAGTTGACTCCATTAAATAATTTGAACCTTGCCTTGATACATGAACATGCTCATGATTATCACCATTAATTATACCACGTAATAACATTAAAGCCAATGTCGTTGTCTTGTGTATTTGCCTTAGAGTGGCCAGCCTTCAACTTCTGTGTCTTAGTCTGTCTATCTGTCTGTCTCTCTCTAATAGATTTTTGTCTTTTCTTTCTCCGTAAAGTTATAAGTAATTGCACAATTACACACTCCTTCGGTTAACATACATGTCTGAACATAGCCTTTGACTGACTCCTATCTGTTAAAGTAAAATAAAAAAAACAACAAAAAGTAAGACAAAAAAAAAAAAAAGAAAGAAAATCCCCAAGATCATCAAATCTTACATTACTTTCTTTCCAAAACCTTTGTGAATATCTGCTCCAAGTCTGTGCAAGGAATTTAGGATATAGAAAATAGATCGAAAAAGATCCTTGGCTGATGAAGGCATAGCATTTATAAAATCAGCCACAACACAATGTAATCCAGACCTTGATAATGATCAGAAAAAGGTTTTGTGGCAGAGATTTAAATTCAGGTTCCCAGAGAGACTAACCAGGTAACACAGGAACACAGGCTACACAAGAGTAGAGAGAAACTTCCTCTTATGATACAGATATAAAAAGGTCATGTGTTCCATGGTAGATCCTGGTCAGAAGGACAGGACCTGGAAGAGGATAGTTTTGTCTCTGGCACCTCAGTCTTTTCTCCCTGCTTCCTGCCTTACCCGTCCTTTAAGTTACAATTGTTGGGTATTTTGTCTCAGCAATAAAAAGGCTGACTAATGCAGAAAATTGGTACTAGTAGTATGGACATAGCTATAATTATAGCTTTTGTAACTGGATGCAAGATGAATTCGGAAATGTTCAAAGATGATGAGTAGAAAAGTCCTTGTATATTGTGAGAAGCACTTAATGTGTGATAATGGTCAGAACTCAGAAGACTAGAGAGATGATAGGAATGGGTAAAGTAAGGGCCAGACTCAGAAGATTTCACTTGGGAATGAGGTCTCATTGACATTTGGATTAGAGGCCATATGTGTTATATTTTGGCAGATGATTTACCTACATTTTGCCCATGTCCTGATACTTTGTGGGAAATTGAGATTAAGCCTGTCAGACTAATTAATATGAAGAGGAAATTTCACTGATGTCCAACATTTAGGCCACAATATGTGTACTGCTCATTGCTTTTAGCAAGACTGACCATAAGAAGGAGGAGCAAAAAAACAAGTGCAAAATATATAAAAAATTTTGCTAGTGGTCAAAATGCAGTGTAAAGCTGGGGCCAAGGATAGTTTGGCTGCTGGAAAGATCATTATTAAAAATAATCCAAGTACTTTGCACCAGGCCAATGAGAAAGATTGTTTAATAACGTCTCAGAAATTGTCCAAACCCCATTGAATATAAAGATATAAAAGGCTAAGCTTCTTTTAAGGACTTTGCTTTGAGAAGAGAGCCCCAAGATGACTTGTAAGGCCACCCAAGAAAATTTTTCTCTAGTTGTAACCAACTAGGCACTTTTAGGTAGCTGTAGCATAGTCCAAGGGGGCCAGGCTACTCCATGAGTCAACAGCAGACCTTAGCAGTATTCACACAGTGCTGATTTTATAGGCATACAAAATGCAAGAGTTATGGGGTCACAGAAGCTTCCAGCCAGATTTAAAATGAAAGCCAGGGAAGCCAGGAAGTGTGTTCTTGAGTGATAAGTGAGTGAAACTGGAAAGTGAAAGCATAGTTGCTATGAAGATGACAGAGATTTGGAGATGTGAGGGTAATGGATCATCTATTGATGCAGGGAATAAACAGAGCCAGACCAAGAGAGAGTCAATGGGAACTGCAACATTCAAGGCCCTCGAGGCATGGCCGTCCAGACCCTTTGGAGCCATAATCTGCCCTTAGTGCTCTATGTGCAGCTACAAGTCTTAATATAGGCCATCTAGGTCCTCAATCTTATATTAATTTGATTCTTTTATATCCCTATTCCTAGATTTTGGAGTGAGAATGCCTTCTCTCTACTCTTGTATATTGGCAATGTCTAACTTTCTTTTGTGATTTTTCACAGGGGCTCACAGCTTAGAGTTTGCTTTGAGTCTCAGAAGAAACTTTACTCTTGAACTTTTCAGCAATGTTGAAGTTGCTAAGACTTTGACACTTTTAGGGAAGGACAAAGTGCATTTTGCATGAAATTGACATAAGATTTTCAAGGGTCAAAGGGAAAACATTATGGTTTAAATCTAAAATATCCTCTAAAACTTTCATGTATTCAGAAGTAAGGCCTTCATAACAAAGGAAGGTCATTGGGAAGATGACCTGCAAATTTTATTGTCCATGGCTCCTTCTTTCTCTTTCTGATTCGTGGTTCTCAAAATTTAGCTGCCATGTATTTTCACTATGCCTTTTCTACCATGGAACCAGATGAATCTGGACTGAACCCACTGAAATTTTAAGCCCAGGTAAACTTTTTAAAGTGAAGTTTTTTCTTCACTTTTAAGTTTTGGGTGTCAGTTATTGTGTCTCAGCGATGGGAAAGCTAGAACATTTTTTTGTGGGAGAGGTTTTGTTATGTGAGTCAGTACTCAGTTCACATACAGTTTTGTCATGGAAAAATGAGGATCCAGAGTGTCCAAACCTTCACTGTTTAATTGTAATTATTTTCGTTTTAAAAGCCCTTGTCATGTTTGATTAAGACTTACCTATTTGGGAACCCAGGATATAGTGAGAATAATGGAAAGAGATGTTTATTTGTGACAGCAAAGTCAAGGCACATATTTCATCTAAATTGAGCCTTCTGATTTATTTCTATATCTGTTTCTCTTTTTATTTTTAGGGGCAAGGATTACAAGGTTGAATGCATAACTTTTGAATAAATTTTACAAACCTCAGAAAAAATTACTCAAATATAATATGTGTTTAAATTGCAAGATGTGCGGGGTACAAGTGTCTGTCCTTTTTTTCTTTTTCTCTTCATTTATTTGACAAAGAAATACTGTGAGGGTATTACAGGTAAGACACTCTTTCAGGTCCTGGGGATAGAGCAATGACCCTAGTAGCCCAAGCCCTATTCTCCTGGCACTTTTATTCCAGTTGGAAAGGAACAATAAATAAACAACTATGTACATACACAGTGAGCTAACTGAATTTATTGAATGCACATATACTTATTGTGTGTATATGGTTGTGCTTTATGTCTGTACTTTCCCAATAAAAGTGTATGCATATACATTCATATGAAACAATCGTCATGGTGCTAATACAGAGTAAGTGGTTTGTGGAAAGTATTCATAAATATGAGAGCTTAGATAGGAACATTTCAATAGGGAACTGAATTTTAATGGAAATATAAACTTCATATACATTTCCAAAGGAAGGACATTCCAGATACAGGAACCCTATCAAAGCTGAGGCAGTTTAAAGGTGTTTGGAATCAGAGAAAACAATACAGCTGGGGCATATTGGCCAAAAGGAGAACAGTAGGAAATTAGGTCAGGAAGTTAGACAAAGCCAGGTCAGCCGGGACTTCCTGCCCGTTTTAAAAGATGAGAAGCCACTGGAAGCTCTTGAGCAGAGGAGTGACATGATGTGACTTACATTTTAAGAGGCTCACTCAGGATGTTGTGTTAAGAATAGGTTATAAAAGGCTAACACAGGAAATAGAAATTGCTTAGGAGGCCCTGCTGTCAGCCAGGAGAGTGATGAGTACAGTCAACATTAGTGAGATATTAAGAAAGAACCGGTCAGATTCTGGATCTATTGTGTAGGTTAAAAGGTCAAGATTTATTGATGAATTAGATATGGGGTATGAAGAAATAGAAGAGCAAAGTGTGATGACAAGATTTTTCTCCTGGGCAATGGAAGAATGGAGATACTATGAACTGTGCTGTGGAAGATTATGACAAAAGGTAAATAAGTAGAAAAGAAGTTTGATTTTGGTCATACAAAATTTGAGATGCCTCTGAAACATCCAAATGGAGATGTCAAGTAACTATAGTCATTATCACCATGTAGATGGTGTTTAAATTTTTACATGTAGTTTGGGCAAAGGAAGAGTAACTTCAGATGGAGAATTTTAGGGATGCTGGTGTTGAGACAAGGTATTAGAAGATAAGAAAAAGGGAAAATATAAGACTGAGAAGGCCGAGAAGCCAGAAGAGTGTGGGTAAAGACAGAGTTTAAGAAGATGGAGGTGCTTTCTGTGTTGAGCACTTGCAGACAGAGGGTACTTCCTGTGCTGAGTAAGTGATGACAGTCAGTTTCCCTGATAAAATTGTTCTGTGGAGACTAGATTGGTGGAAGTTCAAGAGAAAAAGTGAGATTGACTGAAAACAGAGTTTTGAGAAAAGGAGATAGGGTAAATTACATAAATGTATGATCAAGAAATAAAAGACATTTTGTAATGCACTCCTAACCGATAGAAGTGAATCAGTAAAGATGGAATATAGGAAAAAGGAAATGTCCTCCAATGATGTTGCTGAATAAGAGGAGGGTAGGGTGTCTAAGGTGCAAGTAGAGGGAACTGACTTAGATGTGAGCAAAGTCACTCCATGCACATTAGCATAGGGTTATGAAATATACGAAGTCAAAATCCAACTAGCTTGGTGCAGGTGGTAGTGTGAATGTGAAGTTCTCTTCTAATCGTTTCTAATTTCATTGAAATAAAAGAAAATTTATTAACTGATAGTGAGAAAGAGAAGGAACATATATTCCAAGCATTGTTTACCAAACCAGTCATTCAGAAATTCCAACATGGATTTGTCAGATCTTCGGGATCCCCATATTATTCATTAATGTTTTCTTTAATCATACACATCTTTATGTGTTAGCAAACTTGAAAATGACTTTTGTGTCAGCGTAATTGAGAATGAGTCTCAGTTGCCATAAATACATGGTAAGAGTTTGGTCCACTACAATTAAAACAGTGAGTGGTTCATCAAAGTCTCCAAGACTGAATTTGCTCTCTCTTGTATTAATAAAAGAGGAATATCAAATGTAAGGGAGTAGTTAAATCCAGGTAAGCAAAATCTGACAGTTTCTCCATAAAATCACCAAAAGTGCTAAAGGAAATGAGATAGATTCCAACCACTTATTCTGCATTCTTATATTATGCATCTGAGAGGAACATGCAAATGCAACTCTCATCCTTCTACTTATCTACATCCTGTACTAAAAAATATAAATCCAGAGAGAAGATACTCACACTAACCAAGAAGTATATTGTATGTATCCAGGGATAAAAAGCAAAACAAACTAAGTGTCCATTGCAAAAAACCTTGAAAGCCCAATTAAGTTAATAAGACATTAAAAAATATAGGCATAGATCAAGGTATGGCTTCAGGAGACACGGAGGGAGTTGTGCCATCAATGGATTGGGGGCTCACCATCTGAGATCTTGTGACCTACAGGGATTGTTTCATCCAGTCCATCTAATGGTAGACGCCCATGGAAACATCCACTGCAAGAGTTACTGTCACTGTCTTACACAGAGGCTTGTTAAGGGAAGGTTCTGGAAACGTATTTGTAGTGGTTGATACATTGCGTCAATTTGAGAAATTTAGAAATTTAACTAAGCAACTCAGCAGGGGGCCAGGGTCCTCACTTTGTAAACATCCTGGTATCCTAGTCCTGTGCAAGAGGAGGGCAGGGAGATGAAGTAAGTGCTACAGGTGTGGGAAGCATGGGCTGATAGCCTGTTTACATCATAAGGCAGGAAAAGAGGCTTGTTCTTGCTTCCCCCTTTTCTGTCTTCTTGTTTTGCTGTCTTCTACCACCATGAACTGTTGCCCCTCTGCCATGTGCCATTCTACCTTGGAGCCAGCTGGTTATGAACTAAATCCTCCATAAACTGTGAGCTAAATAAACCTTTCCTCCCTTAATTTTCTGTGTCAGGTATTTTGTCACAGCAATGAGAGAAAAGTAACTAAGACACTACTCTATGTGTCTTATTTATTTTGACTTTCATTCTGTTCTAGTGAAAAATGTGAAAGCTACTGGAACAGGCAAGAGGAATTGGAGTCCATACAGACTAAACTAAGTTAGTGAAAGTTAAGTTGGAAGTAGTTTAGGATTAAAGAATATTTTATTATAGACACAGTGGGGCTAGTGATGGGTGGGTTAGGGAAGTATTTGAGAAGGATGATTCTAAACTAATTGGGTGATTATGTGATGCATTTTTAAGAGTACATGAAATAGGAATTATGATTTAAGAAATCCTTGGTTAGCAAACTTCACTGTTTAGCTGAAAAGAGGCCACTACATAGTAAGTCCCATGAAAGCAGGAATAGTGTTCGTTGTTCTATATGCATTAAATAAATTAAAGCTGCTCCGGAAGCCTGCATGGATCGAGGGGCACACACCAGCATCCCATTCAGATGCAGGAGCCCACTACAATGTCCTGAGCTAATGGAGAATTGTGTCCACAGGCTGCGCTTGCATGTCCCCAGGCCAACCCAGAGCTCAAGGGTGCTATCCTCTGCTCTTGGCCTACACACTCCAAGCCCATTCTGTGTTTTGTTTCCCCTGGATACTGGGCAGCAGAATGCCAATCAATTAAGCAACCTGATCATGCGCATAGCTAACAGCCCTGAAGAGATGAGCCCCAAGCACTCAACAACTCCAGGGAGAAATAATGGACCTGACCCACAGCACCAGGCCCAAAACTCACACCTTCATCAGACTATAAAACAGTGTGGCTTTATTTTAAAAGTGACTCCTTAATGGCAAGCTGCCCAGGGGAGAAGAAACTCAGAGCAGTACCAGCAATCCTGGCAGAGAGGGTTTAATTGGGCTCCATTTGGGAAGGAGTTGTTTATGACAAAGTCACAAAAGAACTCTACTTCAGGGTTTCCATTGTTACCGTCCCACAGTACCTGGGCGAGTGTATGCCATTGAAGACTGCCACACAGAGGGTACAGTTTAGACACGATCCTCAGAGAAGTTTAAACTCAGCTCAGGGAGGACATAGGTTTTGCTCCCCATAGTGAAAAACCAGGTGAAGCAGGTGTGACTTTCAGAGGAGGCTGGATCTGAAGGTGTCTGCATTAATTCCAACAGTCTTCTTCAACCCCTGTCTCATGGCTTAGATCCAGCAGAGATCAGAGGGATGGCTATTTTTCTCAACTTCCAGTATTAGCCATAATAACCTCCAGTCTGAATGAGAGCCAAGGCAAGGGTGTGTGAACAGAGGGGACTCTAGAGCTGGGAAAGAATGTAACAAATCTACAGTTCATAAACTAATATGGAGAAAAGCATGACTTGCTGGATTTCAAGACTACAGATCATGGGAAGAAAGCATTCATTCAAAACAGAAGAATTTTTAAAATCAATTTATTTTTTTTCCTTTCTCTTACTTTTTTTCGTGATATTTTCTTCATTGTATTCTTTTTTGGGGACGGAATTTTGAGACAGGATCTTGCTATGCAGTTCAGGCTGACCTTGAGCTCACTTTTTAGCCCAGTTGGTCTCACACTCGCAACGGTCCTCCTGCCTCAGCCTCCTGAGCACTGGAATTACAGGTGTGTGCCACAACACTCTACTGGATTCTTGAAGTCTGATCTCTTTTTTTTAATCTTTAACTTTTTTTTAACTCTTTAACTTTTATTCATTCTTTTTCCTTTACTTTGGTCTAATTTGTCTGATTTCTAGTTTTTCTTCTCTTTCTTGGTCAGCTTTTCCCTTAGTATAATCTAGAACTATTAATTTGCTTTTGATCCTAAATAGAATCCTCTTTCTTTTCTTGCCTCCTAATGTTCCATTAATTAATATTTCAAATTTTATTTTTGTCAATGTCCACATTCCACTCCTTTTGTTTAGCAGTATAACCTTTAAGCTTTGTGATTTTAGATAGTTAACTCTGTGATATTAATGTTGAAAACTTCTGTTGTTAGTAGAAGAAAAAGTTGTCCCATTTGGTAGATATTTTCTACAGGTCAACATTTGGTTTGTTAGTACTCAGACTACATTATAGGGCTCTTTTCTATGGATAAGGGAAGTACATTATTGGTTCTTAGGTTATGTCAACTTCCAGTTCATCTTTGACACTATTACTATTGCTGGCTTTATTACTTATAGCGAAGGAGACATAGTTGTTGCTGCTCACTGGTTTTCTCTGCATGCCAGTAACTGGGTTGCCTTTCTGTCATCAACAACACTGTGGCCCTTTCCTGGAGAACTGGGTTCTGGCCAACTGCACTATAGCCTACCCACCCAAATAGACAAAGGTGGTTGGATTCTAGGACAGAAGCAAAGGCCTCAGTTAGCCATACCGAGAGTGCATCATAGAAAAGTGCACACTAACTACAGGGGTTTCCATAGTGCCAACACAGCTTTCCACTGTAATAAACCCACAAGTTTCATCTCATAAACAAACAAAAATAGCAACCTGATAGCACAAGGCAACACAATGCCTCCAAACACTACAGCTCCCCAGTAAAGGGACTTAGGAGGTGAAAATTAAAAGCAACACAGTTGAATTAGAAAGACTAATAGAGAAGTACAAATAGGCAGAAAATACAAAAAAAAAATTGAAGTCACTAGCCACTAGAGAGATGCAGATTAAAACAACACCGAGATTTTGTGTTATCCCTGAAAGAATGGCCGTCATCAAGAAATCAGACAATAACAAATGCTGGTGAGGCTGTAGGGTAAAAGGAACACTTCTCCATTGTTCTGGGGAATGAAAAATGGTACAATCACTATGGAGCTTCCTCAGAAGACAGAAACCAAAAATTCCATTTGACCCAGCTAGTCCCCTTCTATGTATATTCCCAAAAGAGTTAAAGACATATTACCATGATAGTGCAGACCCATATGTAGAGCAGTACACTTCAGAACAGGTAAATTGTGGAAGTGGCCTACATATGTATCAACAGATGAGCGGATAAAAGAAATGTAGTATTATGCAAAATGAAGTACTGTTCTGCAATGAAGGACAAACTGGAGTCATTTTTAGAAAAATGGATGTACTTGCGACCACACTGCTACATGAAATGAGACATGCAAGCTTAAGTACCTCGTGAATTCTCTTATAGGAGAAGTTTAAAGTATAAAAAAGAAGAAAATAAAGGATAGACAATAAAAAGTAGGAAAATAGGGTTTTTTCAAACAAAAAGAGGATCCAGAGATGAAGGACACAGGAAGGGAGGGAGGGGAAAGATGGGATGCAACATAGGCATCAGGATATGCTATGTGTATGTGCCAACTCTCCACAAGAAGAATCCTGTAGTCTCAATGAATGTAATTATTATTTAATAAAAAGTAAAAGCAATAGATAATAGAAATTGCTATAATTCCTGCTGTATCAGTTTTTTTTGTCTGTTTCAGGATGAACATATTGCCTCACTTGAAAGGATAAAAAAGTTGTGATAATCTTATATAATGGAATATTACTCAGCTATAAAGAAAGATAAACTCGAGGATTTCATAGGTAAATGGATACAACTAGAGATCATACTCATAAGTGCAATAAACCAGACCTGCATCTGTAAACTCTGTATTGTCTCACTAGAATAAGAACCTGAAAGAAAAAAAATAAAAAGAAATAAAAAGAACCTGATAGAGTGAACAAAACCTAAAGGATACAATTAGAGATTGTATAAAGGAAAGAAACTACTCAAGAGAAAAGAACAACTGGGATGAGGGAAAAGATAAAAGAAAGAAAGAAGGACATATATATTATATATATTATACACACATATATATGTAATATATATAATATTGATGTAATATATAATATATTATATATATTATATATATAATATATACACACACAGGATAGCTAATATAGTTGTACTATTGTTTCTATAGCTTTATTGAAAGGAACAGTTGTTTATCT
Organism: Dinomys branickii; assembly: GCA_004027595.1. Taxonomy (NCBI): domain Eukaryota; kingdom Metazoa; phylum Chordata; class Mammalia; order Rodentia; family Dinomyidae; genus Dinomys; species Dinomys branickii. The sequence goes on along the minus strand of PVLD010015132.1, from coordinate 26,184 downwards.
GACTAACCAATTGGAAGATATCAATATGTAATACAACCACCATTGTTAATTTCCTATCACCTTGCCTGAAATTCTGTATTGCTTGTATTGTTTTGTAAGTGTCTGTATATCTGTTGGTATATTTTCCTTCTTTTATCTTTAAAATAAAATTTTAAAAACCCTGCCTCACTTATTTATTCCTTTACAAACTATTTACTAAGAAATTCTTCATGGTTAAACTTTATGATCAAGCAGAAGCATTCTGTTTTCATAACTCCATAAAATGAGACAGACAGGATTTAACTAACTAATCACATATAATTTTATATTTGCCAATGTAACTTCATGCTACATTGTCTTGTCTTATGGCCAGAAGGAGACAGATGTATTTATTCATTATATCAATAATTATTTTTTGAAATAATGTATACTGGCTTCTCTTTTATACTCTTTTATTGTATACTGGCTACTCTTTTTTTTTTTTTTTTTGTGGTACCGGGGATCGAACTCAGGACCTTGCACTTGCCAGGCAAGCGCTTATTCAGCTGAGCTATATCCCCAGCCCTCAAAATTAGCTTCCTTTTTTTTTTTTTTTTATACTGGCTACTCTTGAAGGCACGGTGGATGCATCAATGAGAAATACTAAAAAGGGGACACACATGCAAAGGAGGTCACAGTTTTAGCCTGGAAAGGAACGACTCCCCTGCAAAGATTGGAAAGATAAGTTTTACATAAGTATGTAGAAGTAGCAATCTGTGGCTTTTATTTCCTCTGCCTCAAAACTGATCACAGCCTTGAGCAGAAACAAGGATTGCTTTGACTGAATAGGTAAAAGAACGTGATATATCATCTAAACTAGCTCTTAGGTCCCAGTAAATACTCATTCCTAAGTGAATGAATCTACTCCCTATATTCATAAGATGTGCTAAAATACTGTGTAGGTGTGGCTACCTTTTCCCTATGTGTTTTCACCCAGCTTTCAAAATGAACAAATCAATCCCTGCCTCACTCTTCCTATGCCAAGTAACTTTTGCGGAGAGTGAACACGTGTTGTCCTTCAGCTTGTTCTTGTTTGTTCACCTCTTCTACCTCCATGGTCCTGAAAGAGTAAAACTTGCTATATGTTCTTGTTTTGTTTGTTTTAAATATCACTTGAGATGTATAGAAAAAATTGCAAGTAAAATTCAGCCAAAGTTTCAGGTCAGGGTGGGAAACAACCTCGATGAATCACTGTCCTGGAAGAATCCACTGCTGGGAGCAGCAGACTGAAAAGCACGTTGGCTGGTGGAGTGACCTTGGGAGAGCGCTTAACCTTTTCAGATCTCTGTTCAGTCATCTATAAAACAAAGGGAGTGCTAATCTTCTGTGGACTCTTAGAAAGTTAGGAGTGGGAATAAGTTAATATTTGGAAAGACCTGGGTGACCCTTTGAGCCAACACATTATCAAGGTACAAAGTAAATTGTAGGAACTGTTTGCTATCCCATTAGTAAGTCAAACAGTACAGTGGGCTCCTTCTGTCAAACCCTAGCAAGCCTGACTTGTACTCCACTTGCTTTGTTTCCTGTACGAAAATGTGATTGCAAGAGTGGGAAACGCCGAGGCTCATTTAAAAGAATTCTGGCAGGATACTCGCTTGTGGCCACAGATAGTTTCCTCCTCTAAAGGATGCCTTACCCCTATCTCTTCATTGGCCCTGGAACTTGGAAACCAGATAAGGTTTGGAGCATGGAACTTGGCCTCAGACTTGAGAACTTTTATGACTTTAGTCAAGTTACTGGGCAGCCCTGATACACTGTTTTTAGGCAGACGCATTATCACCATCTTTGTCTTCATCTTCATGATCTTCTATCCCCTCTTCTTCCTCCCCACGTCTGTCTGGCTATATTGTTTCCTTAATACGTTGAAGTAGCCAAAACACATAAACTGATAACCCTTACTGTGTTACTCACTGTGTTAATACCATCTTTAAATTCCCACAAAACCTTATAAGATATGGTCTTATATCACCTAAATTTCATATAACAAAATAAGAATGTGGAAGATTGAGTACATTTTCCATATTTTGTAGTTCTCAAGGGGGAAAAGCTAAGTTGTCCCACGATCTGCCTGAGCCCGGCCTTGCCTGTGTTAACTCTAGTCCTCTTTGCATATCATACTGGCAGAGCTTGCTCAGCACTCCCCAGTGGGACATACCCGCCAAGGAAATACCATTTGCCATTCACAAAGTATGATCAAGATGGTGCTGTGCAGATCAGTACATTTCCTCAGACCAAATGACTCCATGAGCTCTGTGTAGGACAACAGATGAGACGTCTGATGTGTCCCCCAATTTAGCACTGGAGAGATGCACAAAGCATCCTTTCTAGAAAACTAACACTAAAGAGTAAAGTGTGGCTTGGGACTATGTCAGGTCAACGCTGGGTTCTCCCAAGGTGTAAGTCTCTTTTCCACCTACTAGCCTACAGTGAAAACCGAACTGTAAGCATCATGTCTGCAATATATTTATATTTTCACACCCAGTGAATAGACATTTGCGGGGTAGAGGAGTGATGGTAAAGGGCAAATGAACTATAAAACACTGAGGTCCTGGTAGTCCATTTTGAACAGTTTTCACCAGGTCTTTGGATCACTAGCCTGTATTTAGAAAAAAAATTGTATCTCACACTCTGAGTTAGACAACAACATTTCATAAATTAGTTGGAGTACAAACCTAAGGTTCCTCCCTTTCCAAATCTTGGTAATAGTCTCCCTGCATCATTGGGAAGTTGTTTAAAAGGAAAAAATGCATTTGATTACATGCTCATCAGAGAGAGGAAAAGCCTTGCATGTATTTCATCTTAAAGAGAAAAAAATATAAAAACAATGATACAGAATTTCAAAATGCAATAATAAGAAATTAACAATGCTCAGTGTATTGTTATCTTCAAAGCAGTCCCTCAGATTACAAGATACAGGCATACAAGACTGACCAAGCACTAACCGTTCCCTTCAATAATCTAAAACAAATTAGTACTATAACAATTTTAGCTACATATATATATATATATATATATATATATATTTTTTTTTTTTTTTTTTTTTTTTTTTTTTTTTTTTTTTTTTTTTTTTTTTTTTTTTTTTTTTTTTTTTTTCTATTCCCTTTCTGTTTTTCTCCTTTCCCCATCCCAGTTGTTCTTTCCTTTTGGACAGTCTCTTTCCCTTCCATAATATCTGTTGTAGATTTTGGATCTTATTTATTGTTTCAGTTTCTTAGGGAGACAATGCAATGTCTACACATGTGAGTCTGATTTATTTCACTTATGAGTATGGTCTCTAGTTGTATCCATTTGCCTATAAAAGCCTCACTTTTCCCCTTTATAGCTGAGTGGTACTCCATTGTATAAATTTACCACATCTTTTTAATCCATTCTTCAGTTGCTGAGCATTTGGTTTGTTTTCATGATTTAGGTATTACAAATTGTGCTGCTATAAACACAGAGCAAACACATCACTGTGGTGTTATGTTTTTAATTTTAAGTGGAATAGCTAGGTCGAATGGGACCTTTAATCCTAGTTTTCTTAGAAATCTCCACACTGATTTCCTAGTGGTTGCACCAGTTTACATTCCCACCAACAGTAACCTTACCATATATTGTACCAAAAAATGATCCTCCAACATGTAAGTTCAACAGTGTCTCTTCCCGAACAGTGCTTTCTCCTGTGTTCATGTCACAAATATTTAATAAGCACCTGTTATTCAGTTGCAAGTGCTGTAATGCAGTAGTAAATAAATAGAACAATTTCTTCACCCACTGAGCTTCTGTACCAGTGGGGGTAAGTAGAAGATAAACATAACACATATATAAATAAGAGGATTTCAATTAGTAGGAAATTGTAGGGAGAAAACAAAAGAGAGTGATGGGAAAGAAAGAACTGATTCTATTTCAGATTGATGGTCTTTACCCTGGGTGGAGGGTAGCAGGAGCAGGAGTCATTGTCAAGCCCTGTAGCAGGAAGGAGTGTGGCTTCTCTGAGGAGCAAACAAAATGGCAGCATAGTTGCTGGTCCAGAAACATGAGATAGTGGGAAAACTTATTTAGCATATGAAACACCCTTGCTCAGACACCTTCTGTCCCATCTCCACACCCCTGCTGTTTTCCTCAATCTTCGAGCTATACTGCAATGACTGGAGTCTCCAGAGGTACGTCCATTCAGCAGTAAGCACGGTTCTCCTCACCTGAAATGTGTTTATCCATTTTATAACCTGGTGAATGCTACTCATCTTTGAAAGTAAATCTTCCCTTTTGCTCCTATGAATCACATAAATGGAATGATTAACTGCCTAAATTATCCAGACCTTTATTACTATCAAAATGCTTTGTCACTTCTTTTATAGCCTATAGTCTAATTGAGTATTCTTATCTTTGGTTCTACCTTGACCTAACATAAAATTCACCCTAATATTTTAGATTGCACACTCCAGAGAAAGAGGAACTTATCATGTCTAGTACAAAAATATATGTTTGGGCTGTAGTTCAGTGGTAGAGTGTTTGCCTAGCTTGTAGGAGGTCCTGGGTTCCATCCCCAGCACACACACACACACACACACACACACACACACACACACGGAAAAAAAGATTATGAAAAAAATGATTGTTACCCCATAGTTTTCATTTTGCTTTTTAAAATTTGTTATGTGTCACATCTGTGTTCATCCGTCTTTCCTTCTTTAACAATGAGCTTTATTTTATTTCCTTTTCTCATGTTTTTGGTTAGTTTTATTTTCTCTTTGGAGTTTTTTCTTCAGTGTAGTGAGTTAGAACCACGTGGGACCCCCCAGAAAGAGATCACGGATTTCGAGGGGAAGAGAAGCAGTTATTTGTGCCCTTGTAAGCGCTTCTAACCTGTGTCCTCATTTTATATCCATCTAGATTTGATAATACGATGATTGAGTGGGTTAAAGCAAATGTATCCCGTAATTAGCACCCATCACAAGGTATTTGGTTAATGATTTACAAGCCTCTCCTACTACACTCTGAGATTTCCACGGGCTAGTGCTGAATCTTATTTATTTTTGTTGCTAGTCTTCATCTAGGAACCAATACTGGCATGCTAATTTTTTTCTAAAACAACATTCAGAGCAATTCAAATATATATGTTTTTCAGAGCATGTATAAATATTCTAATTTTTCATATAGTACAATCAATGAGAATGATTACAGTCAAAGTCAAAAGCATAGACAAAACTGATTTGGTTCACAGATACGTGGCTTGAGTACTTCCTGGTTCAAAGTCCTATTTTCCAGAGAGGAAAAGCATTGTTCTGGAGAGTCATGCTGAGTCATGCTGAGATGAAATCTCTGCTTTTGTGTGGCAAGGCAGCAAACAACAGACTGAAATACATGGTGAGCTCTCATGGAGCTGCTGTTTTATCTAAAGAAGACACAGTCATACACCAATGTAACAGCAAGGATATCTTGTTTATTCTGAGATCTTTGTTGGCAGTCCTGATGTGAAGACTGCCACCTAATTCATCTGCCAGTGGAAGTTGCAAACAAATATTCCCTTATGGATACTGGTCTCCTGGCAGTGACAGTCTTGGATTAGATTTGAGAGCACATGGAGGGCAACCAGTGTAGCCAGACTTCTCCATCCTTAGTATTACAGAGGTAACAATTTTCAAGTAATTAGAATATAGCATGGGATAGTCAGCTTTAATTAACTAGCCTGGGCTATGCTATGCCAAGATATATGAACAAACCTTATGTCTGGGTGTATTTGTGAGGCTATTTCTGGAAAATGTTATTCCAATCAGTGCACTAAGTAGCAGGGGCACTTTCCATTGTGTGTAGACATCTTTCAATTCACTGTGGGCATCATTAGAGCTGAAGGGGCCAAGAGAGAACCTCTTGCTCTTTGCCTAACTGAACTGGGATGTTGATGTTCTCCTGCCTTCAAACTGAGACTTGCACATGTGATACCTCTGATCCTCAGGGCTCCAGACTTGGGCTAGAATTTGTGTCATCAGTTCTCCAGGTGTCAGGTCTTCAGTTCAAACTGAAATTATACTATCCTACATCTCTAGCTTCTGAAGAGTAGGTTGTGAGCTGTCTCATCCTTATAATTCCCCTACCCTCCTCTGTTCTCCCTTCCCCTCCCCTCTCCTCCCTTCATAACCCCACCTTCTCCTCCCCTCATTCTCCTCTCTTCATTCCTCTCCTGCCCCTCTTTCATTTGGTTTCTGTTGAGAACACCGATTAACATTTCTAATTCTTGGATCCTCAATAAGCATTATAGATGACATATGTTACCTGGAAAACACAGCAGCCAGAACATGTCCATTTCCCAGATTCTTGATAAAATCCACATTTAATTTCCTTAAGATATTTGGGAATCAAGATATAAAGAAAGGTTATAAAGAGTCAGGATCTCAACATTTATGGACCATGTCTGTTTGAGAACACTGCCTTCCAACAACAGCTTGAGGTGGTCATAGTGGTTTAATAGCTTATGTTGTGTATTGGGCCCCTAGCTCCTCCCGTAGTTTAACATCGTTTCTGATAGGGCTTATTGGATTGCTACCGTCTTTCATCTGTCAGATTCCATCTGTATCTAAACAGCCCATATTCTTGACCTTTTATCTTCTGGGCTTGTAATGTACTCCAGGGACCTTCATGAAGTCCCATTGAGGTTCTCTATGGCTTGCATGCAAAGGTCAGAGATCTAGTGTGGGAGGATCTCTCATCTGGTCTAGGCAGTTCTTTCTTCTCAAAGATTGTTGTATTAACCCAAACAATGTACAATGGTGCCAAAATTTACACAATAAACAAAATGTAAAATAATACATTATTTAAAACAGGTTCTATGTTTGAGGGCTCCCATTCCTGTTGATGATGGAGGGAACTGATTGTCATTTAACTTGTCACTGTTTTCAAATGAAATGCATTTTCTTTTTTGTTCTGATCCCTTATTCTTATTTGGAGAAATAGTTTCTAGATTTTAAAAACTTTTCTCTTAATGCCATGTCTCTGATTTTGTAAATAGAATCTTCTCTCTGGATCCTACCCTGAAAGGCTCCCAAGCAGAAAGGGAAGTTTCTGTACCTCTGGGCTGTGCTCCATTTGGGATACCTTGTCCATAGGTGTGTGGGCAGGGACTTTTCATGAGAATTAACTGCTACTGAAGTTAAGTTATTTTGGCTGACATGTTTCCTAATAACTTTTGGGGGGAAGCCCAGCTTCCCCAGGAACCTACTTTGGCGCTTGCTGAAGGGGGGACATTCTGAACTGTAGGTGGATATCTCACTGGATCCCTGAATTGGGGTACCGTGCTGTATCCTCAGCTACTTTCTCCCCACTATTCACAAACTCAACCCCCAGCACCCCAGTGTTTTTCTGAATCCCTTAAGAGGTATACAGGAGACAGGAAGGTGGACATGATAAACACTTTCAAACCCTATTGTTCCTGCTGCTAGTGAGGTTGTCTTCAAGGACCTCATTTTGGAAGACAGCTTTACCTCAAATGGAAATGGGAAACAAATGCCTCTATATCTTCCCATGTACTTCACTGATGACAATTTGGATGTACCTGATGTGAATCCCTGAAGGACCAAACTAGAATCCTTCCTGTATTTTGATTCTTCAATATTCTTCTAATTTCTGTTTCACCCTTAGGATAGGAAATTTCTTCACCTCCTCTTGAAATAAGAGCTTCCTTGGCCATATGATAGATTTGCTCCATCCACAGTTTACGGTAATGTTTCATTTTAAAATCCAGGATTGGCTTCTACCATATACAAGGAAATATTTGAATTTAGAAATACTATTTCCTCACAAAAAAAAACCAAAACCAGAACCAAAATAGCTGCTGTGAGATCCTTTAAAGGACCTTACATTCTGCACCAGAAGCTAAAAGTTGAGTATCAATTAATTTTCCTTCTTTTTCTATAATTCTAATCTTACCAGAGACAAGAGGATGTTTCTAGTTGTGCAGAGAGGTAGAGAACATTAGGAGGAGTGAATTTCCAGTAGTAATTTTAAAACTCTTCCTATGCATGGTGATGTACTCTCATAATCCAAGCACTCTCATATGTGCAGGCAGGAGAATCCAAGTTGGAGCCCAGCCTGGGAAACTTAATGAGTTAGTGAGACTGTCTGTCAAAATAAAAAATAAAAACAGCTAGAGATATAGCTCAGTGTGGAGTCCCTGGGTTTAATACCTTGTACTGCGAAAGTACTTTATTTAAAACTGTAAAACTCCTTCATAAACCCCCATTTCTTTTGACCATATCTGTTACAACAAAATATTCATGCACTATATGTCCTTTATGAATCTAAATGCAATATAATTCAAATAAATTCAATGTCATCACAGCCAACAAATATTACTGAGTATCTGTTATGTGGCAGGTGCTGCGCTAGGTTGTAGGAATACAGATAGAAGGTACACCATTGTCCTCTGGGTCAGTCACATTCTATGAGCAGAAGACATTGTAAGTCAATAAATTACTTGAAAGTAAGAAAAATGTACAGAATGATCCCTGCAAAGATGCAGGAATAGTTATAGGAGAAATCTTTGATCTCTGGAAGAAAATACACTCACTAACTCATTAAGTTCCCCATTTGCTGTGCAAAAAAAGGTACAGGCTGAGCCGGCAGATGACATGGATTACCGAGGGTGACTCATGAAATGAAGAGAAAGGGGAAGGCATTGCAGGCAGACGGGTCAATGTGTAAAATGTACCAAGCCTTGCCTTGGGAAAAGTGGCATTCGACTTGGCTCAGCACATATAGTTAGAGAAGGTACACATCTTCTGATGGGCGGTTTGAATGCTCATTTCCAACAATCTAAAGAGCACAAACTCAGTCCCTTCTATCAGAACACACAGTCTAACAGGAGACAGGAGACAGAGTAAGTTTATAACTGAAATTGTGATGCTCACAGGGGCGCTGGAGACATATCAGATAGCAGGGAGGGTTACCCAGAGCAATTCCTGGGCAGACTTCCAGGCTATTCATGCCTTTCCAAGACCACTGGATCACATTGGGAAAGGAGTCTGGAATGAAGTGGGTTCCATTAGAAGAAGCAGTGCCTAATACAGAAGTGATCAGAAAAGAACATCCAGAAATCCAGAGCAGCACTACCGAAGGCAGGTGGATGAGTCCCCTGGCCAGCCTTCCTAATATTCTGATTTTGTGCACCCATCACTTCCTGTCACTACATAGTAATGGATTATTTTTTTCAGAATGCATTCAGCTCTGGATGATAAATGTGTGCTGTTGAGCTAAAGAATTAATCAACTTTATGGAGAAGAATCATTTATTGGCATTTCATTTATTAGGAAGCCACTGACTTGGCATCTGTGAGCACTTAAGACTTCACTTTCTATAAAGACAGCACTTACAAATGTACACACTGGGGGCACAGATGTAGGAAAATGTTAGCCTCCACAAGAAAATTTGGTGTATTTAATAGTTACTTAGCTAGGTGTAGTGGTGCATGCCCGAAACCCCAGTACTCAGGAGGCTGAGGCAGGAGGATCACTATGAGTTCAAGGCCACTGTGGGCTTCAGAGTGAGTTCAAGGCCAGTCTGAACTTCATACTGAAACTCTTTCCCATAAAGTCAAACAGACATACCACTCCCCCAAAAAAGCCAAAACCCCACATTATTTAGTATAATAGCCCAAACTATATTCTTCTAGACTTTCATTTTCAATTTAACACTTTTTCTCCTAATTAATATTTCAAACTGTTTTAAAAAAACAAGCAAACAAGTAACTCTTGTTTCTTTGTAAACATTGCGTATAAGCTCCTTTTGTGTAAAGGAAATAAGTCATTATTTTTACACAATTCTCTATCACAAATGGATGTCATTACTTCACATAGCTACAATTATTTAGTCTTCAGAAAAGATTTATAACTTATGTAGTGTTAGCATCCTATTCTACAGAAGAAAGAATTGAGGCCCATGAAGCTAAGACTTTTGGCTAAGGTCACACATCTTCTAAGAAGTAGTCAATTGTAGGCTACAAATTCCTGCCATTCACCTTCATAGCACTGCATAATCCCTTTTTCTTTATTTTAAAAATAAAAAAAGGAAAACATATTAACAAACAGACATCCATTTACAAAATAGCACAAGAACAATACAAGCAATACTGAATTACAGACAAGGGGACAGGAAATTTACAATGGTTGTTGTATTACATATTGATATCTTCAAAGTGGTTACTGAGGAAAACAAATAGAGACATGCAAAATTGATCAAATAATTAATCATTAACTGTTTCTTTCAATAAAGCGATAGAAGTCAGTAGTACAACTATGTTAGCTCTCCTGTATACACACACACACACACACACACACAATTTCCCCTTCTTTCCTTTGTCTTTTCCCTCATCCCAGTTGGTCTTTACTTTCGAGCAGTTTCCTTTCGTTTCACAGTGTCTATCATACCTTCTCATAGTCCTGCCATTTTCTTGCTCTTCTAATAAGTGCGCTTATAAATTGGAAATGCAGGGAATGATCCTGGGTTGACGATGTGTTACTGAGGCTGCGGAGGACTTACTCTCTCCGTTCCCTAAAGTTCACATGATAGGAGGCAGCCTGGGGTCTGGAGATGCTCAAGGGATTGTTCAAGAGGAGCAGCAGCATGGGGCAGGAAGAGGACATCACCCACAGTAGCGCTGCAGAGGCTTAACCTTGTAAACTGGGCCCTGGGAGTGGGGAATAAAGTGGGGACAGACATGTACCTGCTGCCTTGAGACTTTAGGGAAACAAGCTCTTCAAGTGGTTGTCTTGAAACTCAGTGTGGTCAGCCATAGAAATGGATATTGCAGGTTCCTTGAAAATCAGAAAGCTAATTAAGAGAACCTAGAAAATTTGCAAGGGGCAAAGAGGTGAAATGGCTATAGGCTTTGAATGTGTGAGGGAACTTCAAAGGCGAAAGTGTTTTCACTAAATTCCAAAGTAATGCGGTACAAATTTAAACTCCATGTTAGAGCCAGGATCTGACTCTGAAAGGTAGGAGGAAATGCACAAGATCTGGGAAGGCTGATCTTGTAGCGTTTCAATACTAGTACATCTTCATTCAAAGTTGATTTTGGGAGACTCAGTCCTAATCTTATATATCCTGTCAGTAACGCCAATGACGTTTGCTTCACCAAATGCGTACTAATTGCAGGACAATTTAGATAACTGTATTTGGTGATGAACACATTATGCAGTGAGCATACCCTTCTTTGACCTCACAGAACTGATCAAAATCTTCTTTCCAATGTTGCACAGCATTCTCAGATGAGTTATATGGAACACAATTTTTTATTTGATGCCATTTTCAAGGCAGGTGGATGTTCTCTTGGGGACCCAGTTCAGAGTATCTGTAGTCATGGATATGCCCACAAAAGCTTCTGTGATTTGAAAACATCTGCTTCCCCTCCATAGACCCAGCTACTTTATCCATAACGAGGGCTCCTGAAAGAAGCCACACACAAAAGAACACAGTGCAAAACACTGCTAGTATGAAATACAGAGAAACTCAAATCCATATAGACAGAAAGTAGCTGAGGGGTTTCCAGGACCTGGAGGGAGGAGGCAGATGCATGACTCTTGGTGGGCATGGATGAAAATATCCTGAAGCCACATAGAGGGGGTGAGTGCACAATTCTGTGAATTTACCAAAAGCGACTGAGTGGTACATATTAAAAGAATGAATTTTATGGTATGTTTTAATACTTCAACCGATAATAGGAAGTACAATTCTACCACCAAAGTTCTGTAAAGTTTTATCAGTCCTCACTTTTCTATTGTTGTTTCTAAACTGAGTTTATACTGGAACACTAGGAAGGGAAAAACCAGTTCTGGTTTTATCTTTTTCTATGCTCCAGGAGCTACAGACCACAGTTACCGCTGCTTAGCCAGCTGCTGGTTTTCCCAGCAGTAAGATCTTGATAATTAATTGGCAAATTTGCAAGATGGGCAAAATCAGGAATAGGAGAAGATATTCTTCTAAATTTTGGCCTTATGAAATGAAAGATAGAGATATTTATTTCAGGGGTTTTAGTTCCATTGTCATGAGAATTTGAGCTTGAATTCAAGTGATTTGGCCAAGATACAAATAGCACACATTATATGCAAATTTCTGCAGCATATGAAGACAATCACATTCACAGTTGGAGGAAAGTGAAACAAAATCTATATTTAACCACACAATCACTTATTATGCTAAAAATACCCTCTTTCAAGACATCTTCTTTTCCCCCAGTGGCTGGAAAATACATTTGTACTATGCCCTCTGTGGCAGTAATGATCAATTGTAAATTTATCACATAAAACTTTAATCTGCTATTTTTTCCCCTTCTAAGCAATTGATTTCTGAAAGTAGACAAACAGTGCCTTTCCTCTGCTCACAGGTCTTTGAGCAAAGAAGATCATTTTGAACATTTGTTTTGCTTTAAAAAAGTTTAAATTTCAGAATAATGTACAAGTGGTGTCACCTGCCTGCTGGCTGTGTGGGACTCAGGCTGCCTCGGAAACACAGACACAGAAGTGGAAATCCCACATGTGGGGCTCTTGATCACCATTCCTATGGGAACAGCGGCAGTTCAGAGGAGTCCTTGCCTCAAGCAGGCTCAGCAGTGAGCAAAGGGGGAGGCACAATGAGCACCAGGCTTTTCATCTTCCTAATACTCCCTCCACCCATTTAGCTTTATCTTCCTTCTGTAGTAGTGGAAGTAATCAAAACAATTTTATGTCCTATAACGATGTTCTCCATGATGTTTTTCAAGGAAGAGCGGTACAGTTGAGAGTCTGGAATTTGTTGAGCAAAAACAGAGAGAGAGAAAGAGAGAGAGAGAGAGGGAGGGAGAGGGAGGGAGGAAGAATGACAGGCAGAGGGAGGAGAGAGAGAGAGTGAGACACAGAGACAGAGACAGAGGCAGAGGCAGAGACAGAGACAGAGAGAGAGCGAGACTGAGACTGAGACTGAGACTGAGACTGAGACAGAGACAGAGACTATAGGATTATCCCAAGGGCTGGATGACTTTGGGGATCTGGTGGGGTTGGGGAGGGCGGTGAGGCAGGTACAGGGTACCAGCGCTAACAATGTTACTATGACTTAGAAGCCTACAGAATACTGCTTTAGGAACATGATCATCAGATTAAGAACTTTAACTTGTATCTTCTTATTTGAAGCCTATGGAATTACTAAAACTTGTGCCTCTTTGTTACCCATTTATGTATAAGAAACCTGTTCAGACACTGTGTTATTCTTTCCTTTATTTCCTTTGAAATTGAAGAAGTTTTGCCTTTTTGTGTCTCTTCCAAGTAATCTTTGCTCTTCTAGTTTCGGGAATACATATAAAATCTATAACCTGCCTAATTCAGCTTAATTACTTCTTCCAGGTAACACACAATTCCTAATCTCAATGATTTCACAAAAATAGATTTATTTCTCCCTTATGGCGCAGTCCACTGTGGGCCAGCTAACTGGTCTCCAAGGCAGGATTCTGGTGCCTTGTGTAATTTGGCACCACCGCATATCCAAGAATAGCTGGACAAAATTGGATGTTTTCACTTCCTACTTCTTGCATGTGGGCAAAGGGCAGACTGAAGTTCTTGTGGGAGATTTTCAGAACCATGACTGGAAGTAGCTCTCTTGTCTTGTGTCCACATTTCCTTGGTCATAACTACGTATAATCTTGGTGCAGGGGACGCAAAAATGAAGTTGTTCTATGTTCCTCTGAAGGACAAGTGGGATGGGAAGAGATCAGGTCAGTCCCTAACAATTTTGCTCTTCCCTTTAAACATGAAATATGGTAGTCTCCTCTCTACTGGAATACTGTGATGTCTTGCTCAAAGAACTCAGGTCAAATGCTGTGCAGACCCTTCTACTAGATCTAGATGTGTGTCCTCATAGTTTGATGAGCCATGAAGATGAGTTATTTGCCCCAACCTCTCTTTCTGGTGACCATCACCATTATATAATATAAGATGGATGGGGCAAGCACAGAATTAATGCTGATTTCTAAAGGAGAAAAATGTAAGACACAGAAATAAATAATTTCAGTGGGAATTGTGCTACCCTAGACATTTGGGATCAATATCCTAATTTCCCCTGCTGCCTGTGAATGGTTCACAGCCTTGTGGCCCTCCAGGAACAGCCACCCCAAGGAAGCTAACCTTCCCAAGGCATTTGTGGCACCTTGGATTTCATTATTAATGTACAGAAAGGACATACAGCCCCTTTGCCACAGTTAGGACAGTTCTGAAGGACTGTCCCATGCTCTCCCCTCCTATCACATCATCTGGGTCTATTGCTGCAATCACTTTACGGGTTCAACAGTTACCAGACCTAATCCTTCTTTCCCCAGTCTGCAGAGGGGATGTTTTCTTGGAATTTTCCAGGTAGGGTTTTGAACATATATCTTAGCTCTAAGTTGGTTTCCTGGGGAACCTAAAGTTCCTTTTCTGGGTCTGATTTTGATCATTGGTGGAAGAGCTCCTGTTACTTTTTAGTCTTTAGGGATTTTTCCCTTTGTCTAGTAGTCTTTTTTCTTGGACATCTTAAATGGGTATGGGAGAGTATAATGTTTATAGGGGATCTGAGACTTGTCTCTTGCTTCTTACAAATGAGGCTCCCAAGGGTCAAAGTCTTTTCAAATGAGTTTATAGCTTACTCACAAATTCAGTTCTTTCAACACCTTCATGGCTTCTGGTTTCCATATTCTTTAGTCAATTCCACATCCGATAACCATATCCTGAATCCATTCCTAGGCATAGTTTTCAGACTTGCTTTACTTATTTGCTTTTTCACATCCCTCCCTATCTTAACTAAAGGCACCTGAAGTTGATCAGTATAGAACTGGATTCATTGGATGATAATTCCACATTGCTCTGAGTAATTCTTCCAATTGAACTGTTCCTAGAGTTTACATTTCAGACTTTAAAACTTTCATGTAATATTTGTGGCAAGCTTAGAATCTCCTGCTACTTCCAATCATGAATATATTTAATTTCGGCATTTTCTCTATTCTTTTTTATATCTGCTTACAAAGTACCTCATTCTTCCTTGAGCTAGTCTAGTGCTTACAGCATCCATCAATAACCAACACACAACACAAGTATAAGTTCTTTCTCCACACTTTTCTGATGGAGCTCTTGGTTGATTGAGCAGAGGATCTGCATCCCAAATGTCCACAGGTGTGAATGAAACGAAATTTCTGGCAATTTTACAAGTTAGTGACCTGCTCTTCCAGTGTACATCAGCTGTCTTGATGCTGGATTAATGTGGACTCAGTCTTTTAGTTTATCTTTTAGTTATGTCAGTATCTCACTTCAAAGCATTAGATTCTACATGAGGTTACATAGCCAATAGTTCTGCATTCTCATTGACTTAGCATTCAAAACACTTGAATTCTTCTTCATGTTTGAACTCACTGCAAATCGAATTCTTCCTTAGGAGTTTTTCCACAAGGACATAGGTCTGCAAGTCTTTAGTCATGTGACTGCCATTTCTGGGTTCTTTGGTCTTTGCCATGTGATGTGGAGAGATCATGAGTTCAGGACCTAGAAGAGAATCTAAGGGCTGGCCTTGGACATCTTATATTAGTACTGGAGAATGTACAGTTGTTAGAGGATTTGAGACTTGTCTCTTGCTTGTTATAAGTTAGGCTCCCAAGGTCAAAGACCTTTCAAAAAGACTTCTAGTCACATCTACTTACACCCCACCCTAGAAGTGGTCACAAAGGACTCTGGGAAATCTGATCTTCTTCTATTCTTGGAAAAAGGAAAAGAGAATGGGCAATATCTAGTTGTTTTCATGCTTTAAATTCCATGTCTCTAATCTACCTGTTTTCTTGAATAGAAAATATTTATTAACTAATTTATAAGATTTGTATGGTCTTTCAGTTTAAAAAGTGCTCTGGTAAGTATTATAAGAATTGGTCCTTCAAACATCCCGTGTGATATGTATTTTTATTCTGGTTGGTGATAACGCTGAGACTTATGGGTCTAATCCCATTACATGTATAAAGTGTCTGCAGTGTTCTAAGTACTCTGCTGGCATTAGCAACAGAAAGTTGAGCCCAAACAGATGTTTGTCATAATTGTGTGTTAACACAAGAAATAGATATTAACTAAAGATAACATTTGTAAATGTTTATCTGTAAATTAGATCCATGTTCTTTTACAAAGATATATAAATGGTGCAAGAAAATACACTTTAAAATAGCCTTTGAGTTTACTTTGTGAACCGATAATAATATCGAAATATTAAGACTGTGATGATGGTCACATAACTGTAAATATGCTAAAAGGGAATAGTTTTATAGGAGAGTTTCCTGGCTATAACTTGTACATCAACAGTAAAAGAGATATAGACAGGAAAGAATGCAACATGATTCACCCGTGTCCATGATTCATCTAGGCTAGAAGTCCTGCACAAGTTCCCCAAAGTGAGACACTGCTAGGCTTTTTTGTCACATGTACTGTCAGTTTCCTTATGCAAATACACACACACACACACACACACACACACACACACACACACACACACATATATACACATATATATCAGAAGCACTCAGAAGGCTGAGCCAAGAGAATTTCCATGAGTCTGAGGCCAGCCGAGGCTACTAAGTGATTTCAAGTTCAGCTTGAATTATATAGTGAGACTCTGCTTCAAAAAGACAAAAAATAAAAAGATAAATAAAATAAAATAAAGAACACATTCCCTCTATGTCTTCTTCATGGACAGAAATAAACATTGATGATGTTTATTTTATCTATCCTATTAATCTATGATGTTTTTCTCAGCAATAGAAGAGATCTTGAATGTAAAAACAAAACAACAACAACAAAAAATAGAGACTGAACTGAAGGGCTCAAGAAAAGATTCCTTGTAGAACTCTACAGCTCATATCTGAAAATAGATTGGATTTAAGAAGACTAAAAAGAAAGAAGAAAACATGCTGAATAGAGGGACCGTGCGTACAGGAGCCAGTTAGGTACTAAGACAGGCCAGGGCAGGAGAAGAGTAAGTGTGTCCAGGCAATCAGAGTCCAGGAAAACCTCTACTGTATCAAACAGGCAGGGCCAGAACTTCGAATTCTTGAGGAACTATTGAAGAGTTTTAAGGTGAAGAGGCATGGTTAGTTTGCTGAAGGATTTTGTTCTGTTTTCTGTAGTGTTTATCTATAAATATGAATGCTCGTCTGTACTCTACTTCAAGATGGTGAATTTGGATCTTGAACCCAGTTGATCTGTGTTTGGAGAATTCTGGAAAGTACCAAGTGGGAAGTGCAGGTTGGCCAAACCAATGCACCCAAGCTAGCGTGTAAAGAGGGCCTTGGCCAGGCCTACATGGCCAGAAACTTGAGTATTTCTAGGGTGCAAGAGACATGCCCAGCAGCATATATAAACAAAGTCAGATTTCCTCAATATGCCAACAGTGTGGCTCTCTGAACGCTGAGGCCACTTGTAGCAAATAGTAGAGGGCGGAAGCTTCTGAGATGTTCTGACTCAGTCATGGACTCCACTTGCATCTCTGAAGATCCAGTGTAGCCTTCACATCTGTAAATCCTTTCCCTGGGCACTTTAAGGTCTTCAATTCTTTTTTTTTTTTTTTTTTTTTTGGCGGTACTGGGGATCGAACTCAGGACCCTGCACTTGCTAGGCAGGCACTTATTCCACTGAGCTATATCCCCAGCCCCCTAAGGTCTTCAATTCTTGTCTGTTAGCTTAGTATTGAACTAAGTTAAAGCTGAGCTTTCTAGATCTGTGCCTCAATTCTAGCTACGCCTGCCATGTAGTCTGCTCAAAATGGCCTGAGGCTATTGGCCATTTTCAGCCGGCACTGTAGCAGAGTAAACAGTGTCTGTGTGAATCCACTGACTTTTACCATGGACCCTGACAGTGGTCCCTCTGAAAACAACCTTTGTAAATTAGCTCAACTGAGCCTTACTACGAAGCTGAAGCAGAAATTTTCTTGACATTAGATTAAATAGTCTGCTTTCCTTCCCCTCAAGC
Source organism: Dinomys branickii (assembly GCA_004027595.1). NCBI lineage: Eukaryota > Metazoa > Chordata > Mammalia > Rodentia > Dinomyidae > Dinomys > Dinomys branickii. The sequence continues at coordinate 8,200 of PVLD010015132.1, read as the reverse complement.
CCAGGTGTGGACCGGCAGATGGTTCTGATATGATCTGGCAGAATGGGTGGGGCAATTTAAAATGAAATAATGGAAATAATGTACAAGAGCTAAGCTCTGTGAAACTTCTCTGAATTGATGTCCAGCATTCAGACATGCGTTAGGGGGTTTCCCAACACTGCCCCTGCCATCCTAGGAAATTCTCCACAACTGTCTGGTGACTTTATATTTGCTTCATGAATGGGCTCAGGAATCTTAGGGACTACTTTTAATGTATTCCAAGTTCAGTATAGGTGGAAGGGAAATGCACCTTCTCCTTACAAATATCCGATAATAGATACTGAGGTAGGAAATGTACATATGAGGTTATGTTTAATCTTCATAACAAACCTTTGGGTATGTATGAATATTCTCATTTTCCACCTAAGAAGCTGAGGATCAGAATAGTACTAATAGTGTGGATTATACAGATACACTGCAGTGCCAGGATCTCACTACACTCTAGCACTTCAATATCCAACATGACTCCTGTTATGTTGGATTAAACACATGCTAATAAATGAAAAACCTTAGAATGAGAAAGGTTATGTTTTGCCACAATTACAAGTTGGGCAGAATTAAGCTTCAGTAACTATCTGTTGTGCTTTCTTTTCTTAAATAGGCCTTTCCAAGGGTTTTAGGAGTAGGAGAAACTCATGCAAAGTGTCCAAAGCGAGGCACTAGTGAGCTCATTCTAATGTTCAAGATTAAGCAAAAAGGAACAGGAGTAATTCAAAAGCAAACATGCCTGGATTTGCCAATCCCAGTGAGAGCTATGTTCTTACCCAAGGGATTTGGGTGGCCTGGAGGTGCCATGTGACATCAGAGCACAAGCACAGGCTTTGCAGTTAAGGACCCATTTGAAGCCAAGGCCTCACCATTTTCCAGTCACCAACTTTGGCAAACACATTGCTGACTGAATCTGTGGCTGGAGGAAAACATGAATGCCAAACTCAGAGGAACTTGACAGTAATGCTTCTCACAGCTCTTTTTGTCTCTTACTCTTCTCACTGTCCTCCTGCCTATCCTTCCTTCTTTCACTCATGAGCATTAAAAGCCCTTTCCCTGCTCTGTTTCTAGCCACATCTTCCCTTAATGTGTTTTGTCAAGCAAGACAACACCAGTTGTTTCCTAGTTGGTGGTGAGTCTCATTTCTCTGTCCCTCCCACTTTTTCTGGCTGGAGTGGTTTTTCATTCCATGTTGCCTTGGTAACATTTCCTCAGTCTTTCAAGACATAATAGAAGTATTACTTCTTCACTGCGGTGCTTTCTATCCTTTCCTGAGTGGAACTGATTGCTTCTCTTTTTTATCTCTTTGCCTCAGTCATAACATCTATATATTTATATGGTCAAATATTCTAACTTCAACTTATTTTCTGCCTACACTTGGTATTTCACATATAATTACATCTACTTCATTAACAAAGCAATGTTGCCCCAAGGTGCTTTATAAGAAGGGTTGATGTACCTCAAGTGAGATAATTTATTCTAATAAAAATAAAGCTAGGGAAAGAATCTCATGTTAACTTTTGGAAGCAATGAAAACAGTACATTGTCTACCGCTAGATTTACACTTGTCTCACATGCCCGTCTCTCCCACACTGGAAGCTCGGTTACAGAGGGAAACATGGGTGGGAATAAGAGTGAAATAAACTATTTTTAAGATGCTCAAATTGACTGTATGCAATGAAATCACAGAGAGTTGGTCTTAATGAAAGCACAATGCATTTCAGAGGCACTGAAGCCTGGTACCCTGTAGAATCAAAAGGGAGATCCTTGCCGTAGAGGACAGTGGTCTGTAAAGATAGGGTCTAGAATTTGTTTCAAACTCTATTGCTATTCTGTTCCACTTCATCGCCTCTCAGAGACTTGTTACTCAACAAATACTGGCTCACCAACTGTTTCTCATCTTTTCTCTCCTTCCATGTAAAATACCAGGTGAGTCATTTGGTGTATGTTCAGCAAGGATAACATTTTCCACTTACTTTTTTGTGGCTGTGAGTTGATCTTGACATATAATTTGCAAGATGCCTCAAAGGGAGGGGTAAAAGTATAGAACAGAGTGTTAACTTTCTGTATTGGTGAAAAAGTAATGGAGAAAAGCAACTTATGAGGAGGAAATGGTTCTTTGGTTCATGCTTTTAGAAGTGTAGTCCATGATGGACTGTTGTTTTGGGTCTGTGGTGAGTCAAAACACTGTGGTAGTGGGTATTTGTTGGAGCATAGATCTTCTTCTCATGGTAGTTAGAAAGTAAGGGTGGAAAGAGAAGGGGCTGGGATCTTATTAATCTCTTCAAGTCACACCCATAAAGATCTCAGATCCTTCCATGAGGCTCTGTCTCCTAAAGGTTCCACAAACCCTAAGTAGTGCCATAGAATGGTGCACAAGCTTTTAGCACGTGGCCCTTTGGGGGATATTTATGCTCCAAGCCATCATCAACAATGATGCAATTGAAAGACTCATGAAGTCGTTGCTAAGCTCTGACCTTGTGTCAGATGATGAGATAGGCAAAACATAGGAAGGCAAAGAGATTATAACAAAGGAAGTAACCATATTAAAGCATTACGATGAAGGAAGTAGAATTTTACTAATATCCAGTATGACTTATGCATGCTCAGCAGAGACACCATTAGGTAACTTGATGTATGAGCTTGGTAGATCATATTTGAAAGACTAGAAAGCCAGATCAAATTGGAAAAATTCACTTAAGAAGACCACTCAAATATCTACCAGCATTTCTTGAGTCCTACCCACAGTCCTTTGCAAGGACAGGCGTACCTTCTCAAACCCCCTCCAAGACAAATCATCTGTGGAGAGCCAAGGATCAAGGGATCCAGTAGCTGAAAAAATGATGTAAACTCTTCAAAAGTCTCCTATCTCTAGACTCCTAGTCTCTCTCTACCAACTTTTAATTTGTTTTTAATCATAAGTCAGTATACATTTGTGATGCATAACAATTGCATTCATTCTGAGGAACTGGTACATATACATATTGTACCCTAATCCTAATCCTCCTTCCTCCCCCATCCACAGATGCCCTTACAAACTTTTTATTCCTTTAGCAGCATAGAAACAGAAGGGAAACACATTAAAATCAGAGGAAAGAGTAAACACAATGGTGAGAAGCCACGCTAGTGCTGGGGTACTTAGACACAGCAGTGCCAGTACTTTCAAGGGACCACATAGGCCACATAAGCAGGAAGAAATGGATACGCACTCTGGTGAGTTGTGCACAACCCCCTCTCTAGTGCAGTTACGGAGCCGTGCCAAGTACAGGAGCCACCTGAAAGCTCCAGCTTCATGAAGCAGGGACCAATTACTGCCAGGTGGAAACAAAAGTGTATTCTCATTTTAAATGAAAAGCAACAAAATCGCATTTTCAATACAAATCTTCTGATTTTAAAACACTGGCCCCATTCTTTTCAAACACTAAGCAAGCTAAACTACGGGCTGCCTTTTACATCTTTCTGTCTTGCATTCCCATTTTTCTTATTTATAAAATATGATTAATAATTCCTATTTGACAAGGCTGTAAAGATAATATTTGGCACGTAGGATTGACTTGATGCAGGTAACATTAATCGCATGTATATTCACTCGTGATTAAATAATGAGGTAATGGTAGGTAAGCTACTTTAGGAAAGCCTCAGTTTAGAGATGCTCAATCAGAAATTTGATGTCCTCTTGTCCAAAATATTACTGACATTATTTCCTCAGATTAACAATGAATGCAATCAAAGTCAGACTAAATCCTGTTGGTAAGATTATTTGACGGCTCATGCCTGCCTAGAATAATGGCTTATGAAATTTTCTGCATCAATAGCTAGGTTCACTGCAAGGGAGACTTATGGTTGATGAATAATAAAGTCCAGTGTCTTAGAAAGACTGTCTAAACACATATGAAGATTTCCCATTCCTGGACCAGATAATTTCTGGGGCCCCTTCCATCCTTCAGAGCTTATGAATAAGGTTTAATCAAATTTGACCTCTCTTTCACGCTTTGCAAATTATTCTGATATCTACATTATGAAGATCAGTGGCGAGGAAATATTGATTAATGGAGATTTCTATATGATAGGCTGCTATATTAACTAGCTGTGTCTGTTCTTGTTTTTATGATGCATCCAAATGTAGAGCAGAATCGATTTTGTTTTTGTTCTTTTGAAGGCAAGGTTTTACTCTGCAGTTCAGTCTGGCCTCAAACTCACTTTGTAGCCCAGGCTGGCCTGAAACTCGCAGTGAGCCTCCTTCCTCAGTCTCTCGAGTGCTGGGATTACAGGCATGTGCCACCACACTTGGCAGAGCAGAACAGATTGGTTATCAAATTTGCCTAATGTCATAATTTTTTTGCTGTGCATTGTGAATTCGTTTTTTGTTTTTTTTTTTAATTTGGAAAACACTCAGTTCCATTCTACATGTGAGATGATAAGGACCCATTGAAGAATAACATTGGGCACCTTTGTTAAATGTGTTCGGTGACATTCCCAGTACAGGAACATGGATGAAATGGATAAAATATAAAGGAAGCGGGCAATCACAGAAGTTTCCTCCACTGCTTCTCAGACTTTCCCACCAAAATTGAAGAGACTGAGTCTCCGTGGACCTGAGAGCAGAATCTACAAGACTATTTTTAAAAGAGTCTTGTTTCACATTTTAAGAACATTTAAAATCAATCCTACACAGTAATATATGCATTTTCAATTGATAACATTTTCATCCTGAATTCTTCTGTTATAACTGGGAAGTGAAAAAATGTGCAGCAGACTTTGTGCAGACTCTAAGCTGGTCACACCCTCCAGGGAACTTCAGACCCAGCCCAGAAAGTAAAGATGATTCTAGGAGCAAAGCACTTAGAGTGAACAAGGAAGAAAGCTTCAGTCTTGACCTCTGAAAAGAAATAAATGAAAGTTTCACAGCTGAAGTCAGATGCAGTAGAGGGCAGGAAAGACAATCCATTCAGAGGAAAGCATTTGCAGAAAGACGTGGAAGAAGTAAATAACCAAGTGGCTCCGCTCCAAGAAACTGCAAACAGTTTTATACAGTTGGACATGAGGTTTTCAGATTGAGCATGGTATGAATAAAGCTGTAGGATAGACAGCTCTGTTAGAGACATTATTTTCTCTCTAAATGTGTATTTTTCATTAAATATTTTAATTGCTTGGTTTTTTTCTTGCCTAACTTCCTACTCACTGACCAAAAGTCAGGTAAGGAGGAAGCATATTTTTTTTCCTCCACTCATATACTATACTTCAAAAGCAAATCATCCATGACAGACCTCCGCGAGGCTTGGCCACCGCTCAAAGGTCTCCTCTCACTGGTGATCAATGGTCCTTCTGGCCTGGGAACAGAGCCAAAGAGGAAAGAACCACTGATGAAAGAGGAGACAGCACTGCGGTGAGAGGGAAATGTCCTGAGCAGGGTGCAGCCTGAGGGTTTCTCCTTCATAAGAGCATTCTGTCCAGGTAGGGATCATTCATAGAATGATCCAGGTAGGGGTGACAGTGTCCTCTAAAAGTCATTAATGGTTCTCCTTGTGATCCCGTGCAGAAACATTTATAATAGAAAGCTAAGGTGTGCTGCAGAAAACCAGCTCTATTTTGAGGGTGTGAGACTAAAACCCTTCGAGCATGCCCTCTCACCCTCCTTTACTTGCCATAGCACCCCCCTTCTTAGTTTCTGATTCTGAATCCCACTGAAAGAACTTCAAGAGATCTTCACATGCACAGGATTAGAAACAACAGTACTGCTCTTCTTGAGAACCAGAAGGACTTTAAGTAGCATTCGTAATGTGCCTCATCCTTGAAGTCTTCTCTGTGTACTCCATGGATAGAACCACTGGCTATAAATACACATTCTTTGGGATTAGGCTTGTGTCTTGAGCCATCTTGAGAGTGCTGTGCTAAAGAGGGTGCTGAGAGTCATGAGATTGTTGTTTCCAAAGTACTGATTTTCTAAAATGCACTGTTGGTGAGTACCTTTGTACCACACCTTTGCTTATTTGTTATTCTAGGTACATTATGTATTTCATTTCATATGATGTCTTAAGGAAGATATGATAAATCCTATTTTAGAGATAGGGGAATGGATGGTCAGAAGAGTTGGTTGAATTTCCCATATTTAGAACAAAGGGTTTGCAAATATCTCTTAATGTCTTAGTAACACCTCACTGGATGGTCTTGTGTTCTTATAGTTCACCATGACAGGGATGCTTGTGAAACCTCTTTTGTTATTTTATCAAACTCTTTCCTTTAAGATCCAAGCATAGATCTCGCCATTTGTAGATACCATGAACTCATCTTGGGTCTACAATAGGCAGTTGCTGCTGTGGTTCCACAGCACTTGGGCTTCTCTCTCTACATCCCATGGTGCCATTTGGATTGTCTACTGTGAGGTCCAACAAGGCAGTAATCTAGACCTTTGTCTCTTCATTTCACACAGAACATGGGGTAGAAGGCTGGTCCTCAACTATTAGCTCATTTAATCCCATCTAATCTTTACATTTGTGTAAGAGTTGAGGTGTTAGAAATGCATTCGTGGGCCGGGGATATAGCTCAGAGGCACAGTGCTTGCCTGGCAAGCGTGAGGTCATGAGTTCGATTCCCAGTACCAAAAAAATAAAGAAAGAAAGAAAAAGAAAAAGAGAGAAATGTATTCATATAATCTGGCTTACTCAGTGTTATGCAAAAACATATGATCAGCAAAGTGTTCAATTTTGAAAGTGAAACATCACAATTAAATGTAAGCACTGTGGATTAGCTAGAAGAATTTGACTGTACACTTCGTGTGTTTCCACATACACATGCAGTACCACAGAAATATTTTAAACATCAAACTACTTGAATAAGCAGGTAAGGAGTAAATAATATCATTCTTGAACTGTGGCACCTTACAGGCTTGCCTATAGACTGTAGTAGAAAGGTACCTACTGGCCCTTGCTATTAGTAGGATGTTTGCCTTCCCTTGGCCCAGAAGAAAGTGGAGTCCTCTTTACAAGCTCTTAAGTAGTATGTCCTCTGGCTGTATTTGTAAACGTTTTACCTGTGTGTCTGTTTCAGTATATTAAGTGCAGTTGTGTCACATTCAGCTATTTTTAGCATAGGGATGTTTATAAGTGAATACATTACACAGTGCAACAGCATAGCAGTGAAGAACACCTGCCAATGAGTGAACACTTTTTCTTTGTGTGAATCATGGTTGTAAAATTCTCATGCCAAAGCCCTCATATCTCAAACCTCTAAATGTGACTGTGTTTGGTGGCAGGGGTTTCTAAGAGGTGTTTAATTTAAAATGCCCTCATAAAAGATGGCCTTCTTCCAGACTGACTAGTGCCATTTCAAGAAGAGGCAATTTAGACACAGAAACCATGGGACTGCTCGTGCTTCAGGGGAGAACTGAGTAAGAACTCAGGAAGATCTGCAAACCAAGGGCAGAAGCACTACAAGAAGCTAACCCTGCTGGCAGCTAGATCTGATTTCCAGCCTCCAGAACTGTGAGAAAATCAACTTGTGCTATGTAAACCACCCAGTCTATGCTGGTTTTTATGACAATCTTAGCAAACTGGCATAGATTTGGTATCAGTGCACTGCTGTAACAAATTCCTGAGTACGAACTCAGGAAGATCTGCAAACCAAGGGCAGAAGCACTACAAGAAGCTAACCCAGCTGGCAGCTGGATCTGATTTCCAGCCTCCAGAACTGTGAGAAAATCAACTTGTGCTATGTAAGCCACCCAGTCTATGCTGGTTTTTATGACAATCTCAGCAAACTGGCATAGATTTGGTATCAGTGCACTGCTGTAACAACAAATACTGAAAAATGTGGGTATGACTTGAAAAATAGTGAGTTGGTGAAAGAGAGAAGTATAGATGAATGTTAGAAAAACCGGGATTGCCTTCAGGAGACCATACAGCAAAACTCAGTCCAGTAAAACTACACCCAAATGAGGAGCATGCTGAATGCTGAGGGAAAAGCAATTCTTGTTATCAAGTGGCAAAGAACTTCATTAACTTGTTCCAGTGTTTTGTGGGAGATAGAAATTATGACTGGTGAACTTGTATATTTAATATAGGAGAGTTTTAGGCAAAGTCTTGGAGATGTGTTTAGGTTTTCCCTTGTGTCATGTAGTAAAATGCAAGAGGAGAAAGACACTGAAGAAGGTATCACTCATTAAAAAGGACACATA
>PVLD010015131.1:0-49773 GCA_004027595.1 Dinomys branickii | reverse complement strand
TGTCTGACTAAATTTGCATGTCTGTATATGGGTCCATACATCTACAATTCGAAGATATCAATGGATAAAGCAACAACTACTGTTGAGACCATATCACCTTGTCTATAGATTAGTTGTGATTGTACTATTTTCTATGATAATGGGTGTCTGTTTGTCAATATGTTTTTGTACTTTTATGTTTCTAAAATAAATAAATAAAAAAAAAAAAAAAAAAAAAAAAAAACTTTTTTACTTGAATTGTCTAAATTTTCTTTAACACACACATTCGTCACTTCTCTAAGTTGGTAAAAATATAAGATGTAAATATATTAAAAAGCTTTCTAATAAACCATTTATTCTGATATCAAATGTGACACATAAAACTCAGTACTTATAAGCAGCTGTGGCTTACAACTCAATAGTCAAAATGCCATTTGCAGAATTTGTTGTCAACTGCAAGGACTTTTTACCCCAAGTTTTAAAAGACCTTTGTATTTCAACATAGAGATTTTTCTACACTATTGCATTATAGTCTTTTCATTTAGGTGCCTTCATGGAGCCCATGTGCCCCAATTAATTTCATGTCCAGGATCAGCATAAATATTTGACACATTTAGGTATCTTCAGTGCTCAAATTATTATTGAAAAAGATTATTTAAACATCATTTCTAACACATAGACTTACTTTTATTTGCAAAATTAATACATACATTTCAACCTATTACACATCCAATCCTTCTAGAAAACATAGTGGAAACAGTAACATTGATAAGAGAAATCCTCTCAAGAAACTTTGTTTCCTCCTGTGACTTTAAACTATTATAAGTATGCATGGAACTTGCATGTCAGTTTCTGCTTTTGCAACCTGAGATAGGATAAGCTTGATGTTTCTTATCGTCTGATGTACATATTCTTCAATAGTTTCCCTTGCTGGTACCTAAATTAACACGTATAGTATTCCTATTTTGGATATGTGTCACTATAGTCCACTGATTAACTAATGAGCAACTCGAATCAGCATGGTTCTGGGTGTGGGAGGCTCACCTGAGGACTGCTGCCAACAGCATAAAAGCACAACCGGAGGGGAAGATGCTGTGCCATTGATTCTCCTGGAGAAGCCTGTCAGCTGGTTTTCCTGATGTGAACTTGGTTGCTCTCATGCTCAGCAGAGCTGGGTCTTCGCTGTTGCTGAGGGTAGCAGATGGCTAGATGTAAGCAGGCCTGAGAGACTGGAGTGGAGGGTCCAAAATATCATGCATTACCAATTAATTACAGAAATATATCGATATATAATATAGTTATAATCACTTGTTAGATCTCAGACCAAAGAGATACCACAGACCCCAATACCATTTTAAGTTTACACATCGCGCAGATTCCTTCTGATAGCCATCTGCCCAGCTGACTCCAGAAGAAGCTGTAATGTATTCCTGGCTGCCACAGTCCATAGCCTAATGATACTAGCAATGGAAATGTTCTTTAAAAACTCTTCTGCCTTAGGCTGGGATTGGTTCACATTAAGAATTTAACTTTTGGAACTTTCTTGGATGGTTAAAGCCTCTGAGGAAACATTGACCATTTATAAAGGACAGCAAGACATTTTACAACTTCTGCATAATTTCTAGGCAAAGTGGTGATTGATGAGTATTATAATTGCCCTAGTTCGCCAAACCTCTAGAATAACTCTTGGGTACATAAAAAGGTATCCTCACTCTTTGTGGCACTGGTGACCTTCCTGCTTTCAGGTATAACTGTCTGTATGGGGGAAGTGTATCCATACTTCTGAGTGGCCTGTGGGCCTTGATGGAGGAGCTCTCATATGGCTACCAGCAACCAGGGACCAAGGACGTGTGGAACTGTTTGTTACTGTGCCAAGGCCTGGCATCCCAGTAAAATCTGTGCATCATTTTTGATACTCCTTTGTTACAGTTTGTGTGTTAAATTCCAAAATTTTTAGTGTTTGCAAAAAACTGTAGTTTATCATATTCTACTTTATAAGCACTATGTGATTTAAAAATAGTAAGAGTAGAAAAATAAATTCTTCTCTGATAAAGTAAATTATTTATAAAGCATTTAAGTGTCCTCTTTGGTGGTGTTTGGATAAATATTCCACATGTTAAGAGTGAAAGGGAAAAAAAGATCCAGAAAAATTAACCTAAGAATAGAGTAATTTGGGCTCAAATATAGTTTGTCTTGACTCCTTCGCATTTCTTTCTGCATATTAACTGCAGTCCTTTGGGCCAAGGGTGATTTCATCCTGTGAGTGAAACAACACCTCTTCCTCGCTGATTTATAATATGTTCCTAGCTCTATGAGGAAAATAACCCACTGACATAAGAAGACAATTCAGAAAATGTGGAACTACGCAAAGTTAGGCAAGAGTTCTCTTTAGTTATAGCTTGACTTGTCTCTTGGAGTTTGCTGCTCATTTTCTCTGAATTTTGAGTCCCAGTGTGTCAAATGGAGAGAACAATGTATAACTTACAGTGTTTTAGAAATTGGATTTTATATAAAGACACAAACATAATTCCAGGCATGTATCCTTGCCCTTCTTTCTAAGTGTCTGTGTGTCATGGGTAGACATATTTCTCGGGAATGAATCTTGAAACCTTCGCAGTACAGACCTTGTTGAAGTTGGTGGAGAATGCATAGGGTTTTGATGGACCTTATATTAAAGTTGGCAAGGGAAATATGTAGCTGTTACTACCCACTTAGGTCCATATGCTCAGGTTTGTTTTCTTGCTACTGACCAAATCAAAGAGGACCATTTATTTTGATGAAAAGGAAAGAGGATTTACTCAAAGCTAGCTCCAAGGAAAGGGAAGCATCTTAGCACTTAAAGCACCACCTCACCCTGTGTACAGATGTGCTAGGATTTTCACAGTAAGAGAGAGTGGAGGGAGAGAACACAGCGAGGTAGCAGACCTGGGTAACAGGCTTGTTTCACCCTTTCCTGGAACCCACTTTTCCCTCCTTTGCCAGTGGAAATGAAACAGACTTTGGCCTCCTGGAGACCAATCTGCATATGCTGTGCACACATCTGGAGTGGGACCATAGACTGGGCTGTAACTGTTTCTGCTCGGGTCTAAGGAAGCATAGGGGAGTTGCTCATCTTCAGAGAAGAGAACTGTAAATTTAAGTCCCGTTCTGCCACCCTGGTTTCACAGCCAAGAATGCCCCTGATGAGAAGGTCTATTTTTGCAGTTCAGCACTTGTTGCCTTCATCAAGTCCCTGTCTTCCTCGTTCGGTGACCAGGTCCGAATCTTTGCATCATTAGATGGCTGATGTTGATTATCTAAAATCTGAGGATAATAATACATAGTTTACTGAGAAAATATGAGATTTAAGGTGGTCTACATGTAAAGATTAATAAAATGTTATGTGCTCAGCAGTTATATTTTAGAGGTGTTGCTATTGTTATTTAATGCTTAAACCTTTTAAGCAGGTTGATGAGAATTAGGAACATTGGTGAAATGGCTCTCGCACTGCACACTGAGCCTATTTCTCATGAAGTTGAGGGGTGAAGTTGAAGACTGAAAGGACTAAAGGAGAAGTGTTTACTGAATTGTAAGGAAAAGGGAAGGCTCCTAATAGCCAGGGGGTCCTAGCAAGTGGGGGCACTGCGGTGTTTCCTTTGCCCTGCTCTTTTACGGGGTGGAAAGAACTTCTCTAGTTACCCAGTGATCACCTGTTGTATGTGGCTCCAGTGGTTTAGGATAAATAACTGGGGTGTAACCTTTGTAACAAACCCATTTAAAGAGAATTAGTTCCTTCAGTGGCAAAATTCAAAGGAAACCACTTTTAGAGAAAAATTATTGCTCTCTATTTCAAAGTTTCTCATATTCCAGCCTGGAGAGAGGGAGGCGCTGTTAACTGACTCAGGTACTCTGGCTGAGAACTTCTTTCCTGAGAGTTAGGGTTTTTATTTGAATGTTTATCAGCTTTTCTCATGTTTGCTTGTATATTTTTTAGCTTGACTAGCTATAAGGCTTACCTAATTCTTAATGCAGTGTATATGTCATTTTCTTTGTAATCCACTGACTCTTGCTTAGACCCTGTACCTTACTGGCTACTTACTTGTAAGGTAAATTAAACTGCCTATTACATTTCCCCCTCTCAAGTAGTATCCCTAACTCCCACTAGGGAATAGGGGTGATGACCAGCCTAACTTCTTTTGAGCTGAAAAGGATTGCAGTACACATGGCAGTTAGGATGTTCTCCAGAGGACGGATACAAGAGGTCATGACAGCAGTCGTGCTGGGGGTCAGCAGTTATGGGCTTCCATCTGCGGGTCAGCCAAGTGGACTCGGTTAAAAAGAGTCCGGCACATTTACTTTTCACTCTGCCTGCCTGACCGTTTGGAGTTTGACAGCCTCTGAGAGAGTAGAAACAGACTTTACCAAGAGATTAAGAATCTGTGGCTGAAACAAACACCAGAATGAAAAGTCTGCTGTGCGGCGATGAAGGGAAGGAGCCAAGCCCAGGCCCTGTGAAGACGGTTCGGGCTTGTAACCAGTGGAGCCCTGTGCCTACCTGCCCCTGGAGGTTATCTACCGTCTCATTTTTATTTTTCATACAGTTTTAAGGTTTTCCTCCCCTCGATGAGAATTCTATCTCTAAAGACAAGTCTTATTTAGGAGAGCACAAGCTCCTCCTGCTTTGGCTGTAAGGAAACCAAGTTGTCTGCATTTTTCAAGGACTACAGTAGCTAAAATTTTAAAGACTTGTTGTGTCGTCATAGCTGTGAACATGACTTTTCAGCTTTGGTGAACCGTACAGCAGTACGTTACAGGGGTAGCTGAGACTAGTATGGAATTCAGAGCCGCCTTTTATACCTACCTAAGCTCTTTGTTTGATATCACTATTATTCTCTCTGTTTATCTTACTGGTTATACTTTTCTGCTGAGTGCTTAAGACTAAGTCAAAGTAGGACTTGTGTTAATCAAAATTAATATGTATACATATACACATCAAAATATATAGAGTACGTAAAAATATACAGATGTGTGCATGTATGAATATATGTGTGTGTGTGTGTGTGTGTTTGTGTGCATGCCAAGGTGAGGTAAGGGTCCTTGGGGATGATTTTGGGGGCCATTTGATGTCAGAGAAATAACTCTCAACCTTCTAGATGTCTGATGTCCTGAGTTCAAATTCATATCCCTGAAATTGAACAGTGAATTCCAAAAGATAAAGAAAGTTAAGAGAAGGAAAAGTTTATTGCTAAATAGGAATAGTTCCTGAGAGACAGGAGGGTTCCCAAATTGGTTCCCACCAAGGTCATTATTCTGAGAATGTTTTACAGGCCAAAATCACGAAGTGGTTACAATATGGGTCAAACTCTAATTGACCACTAAGATTGTAAGTATAGCTGCTTAGCTAATATTGGTCTGATCAGGAAGTGCAACATGCAGCCGTGGCATATGAATGCGTTATTGGTGTTGGTTTATCTATGACTTCTCAAACAGATACCTTTTGGGGAAGAGGTGGGCCCGGGTGGTGTTCTGGTGACCCACTCAGGTGTCTGACCCACATCTGGGCTTAATAGACAACTGCAGCATAGTCTCATCCGTATTCATCCCGTAGGGAAGTACGGGGATCTCGCCATCATGATCTCACTCTGGAGGCATTGCCTTCTGCACATGCGCCTCCAGCCACAGTTCTGGTATCTCTACCTTTCACTCACTTCTTTGAGAGTTCAGCCCCTGCCTGACTGCATGGTCATTTTTATCTAACTCAGCTGCCTATCATAATGGGAGGAGCCTCTAAACTCCTCATAGCCTTTGGTTCTACCAATGTCATCTGTCAGGATGGGCCACGGTACTTCCCTGGGAAGCACAGGAAATGGTTCTCTCTTTTGTGATCCTCATTTTAGCACAGTTTAAATTGTTTGATTCCTGTCCTCTGGAGCAGTTTCCCTGCTCAGGAGATTGGGTGATGCACAGGAGTTTTAGGGCACTTTTAGGGGGATCACACCACAGCCTGGGTCCTGGCTGACCTGAGGGCAAGGGCTGAAATGTTGACCATCCTCGTAGCCTATGTATCTTTTTCTAGCTTCGGCAAGCCTCAGTTGCTGAATACTCAAAAAGTCAGTTACATCAGTATTGAAGTGGGAGAAGTGGGTTTAACTGTTATTGTCTCATGTATATATTGGGCATTTTGAAATATAATTTATGACCAGAAAACTGGTATTTCTTTTATCAGTCATAGTTGTTTTACAGAAGTCAAGTTCCTTAGAATATTAGCAGATAACAGTTTTAATATTTACAGGAAAAGTTTGAAATCAAGAGTAAACAGAATATTTATATAACAATTAGATGACAATAGTATAGTAATGTAAAAACTATTAGGTTTTTGCTATTGTCTCTGAAAAATACTTAAATTTTCACATAATTGATCAGTTGCTTTTATGTAATTATAAAATATTAAATGACAAACTCATCTAGACTGATGATCTTTAAATAAAGTGTCTTTTAAGTGGAACATATTTATTTACAGATGTGCTGCTTAGATTTCTAACATCCCATCTCTGATCATTAGTGTAGCACTGCCTGAACTGTGTAGTGCTTACATATATCTAACTGTTAAATCACTATTGCACAATAATCACTCAAACTTAAGACTGACAAAGTTCACCATCATACACAACTTTACTTTGGAGGTCATCAGTATGGTAAGATATTTTCCAAAGTTCTGAATCTGTAAAGGTCTGTACACATTGGAAAACATAAAAGTTTTTAATGTACAATGAGATTTGCACTAGTTAGCATAAATGCTATAGAGCCTTCAAAAATTTTAAAATCTTTACCCCACTTACAAGTTTAGCAAGCAGTAATAGTGACCACAAATAATCTTATTACCCAGCATATATCTCATTTCTATAATAATCAAATGCTTGTTCAATCAGAGCCAATAGACATAGATAAAATTTTAAGTTGCCGTAGCAAATTTAAAGAGAAAACAAAAATTTTGACCATTTCATACGTCTAAGGTCTAGATGTAATCTATAGGTTTAAAAGAGCTCACTCAGTTACTTTGTATGCACTAAGCTTACATAATTTTAACCTTACAAATTTAAGTTTGAAGCTTGGATTTAGAGCACATTTTGCTTTCGGGTGTATACATATCTTTAGTCCCAGATATACAGGGCAAACTAAGATTATATTTTTTTCACATAACGAATCATAAACCCATTATTGAAAACATTTTATGTTAGATGTGTGGTGCATTCATGTTGTGGAAGCAGGAGTACTGCAGTGAGTTTGAGGCCAGACTGGGCTAATAGTGAGTTCAAGGCCAGCCTGAAGTATATAGTAAGATGCTGCTTCAAAGCAAAAACACAAAGTCACAACAAAAATATCTTTGCTTTGGTCAGTGTTGTCTTAGAGAAACCGATATAACACAAGGAATGCAAATGCATACAACGTTACATGACAGGACTGGCCTATGACGGCCACGCATCGTGGGTGACCGCCCTAAGTTGGGTAAGGAAGAGTTGGATGAGGAAGAGGAGTGCGGAGGGTGTCCGCACACCGGAGACCAAAGTTTCAGCCCGAGGTCTGGAGCTCAGTGCAGTGCCCATTCCAGTCTGGGCAATGAGTCTGTGACAGAGGGTAATACTCTGTGCTGGGAGACCGAAGGATCCCTGGCAGAACTGAAAAGTCCGTGCCAGAAGGCCGAAGAGTCTATGCTGGACGCTGAAGAGTCTGCACGAGAGGCCAGTAGAGGACATCGAAGTTGAAGCGAAGACTGCGGCTCCTCTGAAGGACAGAGATGGAAGCACCTTCCTCATTCACCGTGTACCATCCAGACAACAAACCGCCCTTGGGTGGGTCTTCCATAGTTCCGGGGAGTAGAATTTTTGGGCTGGTGTAGTTAAACTTCTAAACTTCTCATATGGATGCGCTCAATCATTACAATGTTAAGAAAAGAATAATTATTCTTTAACTCTTAACACTCAGTTTTTTTAGTAAGTGAAAGCCTAACAGTGGAAAACACAAGAGATTATCTTAGTAAAATATAAAGCCTTTCTTTTTTAATCTAGTTTTATAAGTGTGAAAAAGAGCATTTTATTAAGAAAATCTTCTTCATCTAAACAGAAAAAATTTAACTTTTTAATTATACCCATCTGATTTATATGACAATTTTATTGATATTTGTTGGAGTGTGCCACAGTAATACTCCTGGAAATCCAGAGATGTCACACTTCAGTGAAGAAAACTGAAGCAAATGGGCTCAGAAAGCTGCTTTTCAGCCACAGAGGGGAGTTTTGTATGGTAGTTCCTCAGGCCCGAGAATATTTGAGTAATTGATGGCTTAGATTTTGTCATGAATAACTATCAGCATTAATCTTATTCATATTTACTTATTTCCTCATTTTAACAATTACTTAAATGACTCAAGAGAACTAAAGGAGCATAGTTAACTTTCATAACACAAGCATGTAGTATCTTTAGCCAAGGGAAGTCTTACATTATTGTACCCAGAAAACAAAGGACATTGCATGTATCAGAATAATTTTTTAAGGTAAATATTATCATGATTGGCTAACAACCTAGATGAGAACAAGTCATCAATATTAAGACATCTTTAGCCTGATTTTACTAATTAATTTAATTTAGCTCTCTGTTCTGTTAAGCCATGTGAACAAAAAGCATTCGGGCTGTATCAGGGGTGCTCACCAGTCTATACCCCAACTTTAGCAGAAATCTGAGGTGATAATACACACCCAGAAGTTAACACACAGAAACATACATATCAACCGAAGTCATAGGAAAACTTTACATCATCAAACTTTAAGGTTCTTATTTGCAAGTTTTATGTGAGTCTTGAGTCTACCAGCCCCCTCCCTTTGATGCTTTATGTGAGTTTCGCTAACTCCCCAAATCTGTACAACTAGTTTTCCAAGGAAAGCCCCAATGAAGCCAGAAGTTTACAAAGGCACAAACAAAAATAATGAAATTGATATGACCTTGAAAACTCTTTACTGAATCAGCTTCAGGTTATTTAAACTGTTACTGGAAAATCTTAACAGGCAGATGAACAGATAATGAAATATATAGAACATGTAAAATAGTTACGTTTAATCGGAGGGCACTCTCAGATTTATCAGCCATGCTGAATTATAATAATCTTTTCTGTAGTTTTAAGTATGCAACTAGAAATAGACTAGTCATTTAGAACTTCCCCTAGAGGTCATCAATTAGTGCTAATTTCTTTTAAGTAAGTCATGGCAGTTTTTTTTTAATATCTTAAACTATTCTGAGGGGTTTTCTTATTAGTTAATACTGTACAATTATAACCAATGAGTTAGAGGTGGAAAGATGAACCTAGCTGTAGACTAGCAGAGAGGACACTTGTTCAGTATCACTCTTCATTATAAAATAATGTTCCAGGCCTTGTCTGTCTTATATATGTGAAAGCAAAGATTGTTTTAAGAAGACCAGCTGTGTGGACCTCTGGATTTAATACCTTAATCTTTGGAATAACTGTTACCACAGTGCACTCCCCTTTCACTTTTTGTTGATTTCTTGGGGTTTTCAGTATCAGGTCGGTATGGGGAAAGAGCTCTTTTTTCTGGTACTGAGAATCAAATTCAAGACTTTGTGCTTGCCAGGCAGGTGCTGCACCACTGAGCTACAGCCCAGGCCCAAAAATGCTCTTTTGATAACCACAACTGTTCTTCATGTAAATATTCCCCGAGACACACCCATTAAAGCTGTACTGTTGTGACTCACACTTTCCTCTTGCAACTGCTTTTCCTCATTTCTCAGGGCATACCCATGCCAGGCATGGATGTTAGAAAAAATCAGGTGATGCTTTGTTGAGAGTTTGGGCATCAAAGGAGTCCTTACCTCTAAGTACACATTCTGAGGGGTTGGGGAAGTTGAATTAGCGTAAAGCTTCCCATGTGGAGAAACAGCGTGGTGAGGAAAGGTGTTTCTGTCAAACCCTGTTTGCTTTGTCTCTTTAGCTAACGCACCCTTTAGCCTTGGTCTCTCTAGTGACAGCAGTGGCAGGCTGGAGCTGACGAAGATGTGGTCATGGTTGGACTGTTCACCCTTACCAGCACTTGCGTGCCCTCTTTCCTCACAATCCCGTAGCCCTTCATACCCAACAAGCAGTCAGATTCTCTGCTCACCCCCAGCTAGCACACGCTTGAGTAACAGCTGCCAACTTGGAGATCCAATCCAGAGAGAAATCATGATAAGGGAGATGCGGCCCCTGGGGGACAGGGATCAGTGACTATTAGTGTCTTACTTGTTTAGTCCAAAGTGGCTATGGAACACATAGGGTCCTCAAAACTGTTTGCTTTATTAATTAAATCGCTTGTATTAAAATGACCCAAGCTCAGATAGTCCTCTCTAGTTTCATTAAGAATATCATATATTTGGCAAATAATATTTCCGCAATCGTTCTTTAGGGGAGGGCAGTGGAGAAGGAATAGAACGATACCTTCACTTTGGCAGGAAGAGCCTAATCCAATAAGGGTTAACTATACCAGGCCCAGAAACTTTATCTTCAGGGCTCAGCACCTTCTATGAAACCTGATTATACTGAGAGCAGAAAGACAGCGGAGACCGAACACTTCCTCAGTTCCCAGCTGATGGTCTTCAGTAAACTAATCCTTGAAAAAAGGACAAGAATAAAGAGAAGCAGGAGAAAGTTGGTGGTAGAAGGCCCCGGTAGTGAAAGAGATTTGTCTTCAGGAATAACTCTGATGAATTAATGGGAAAACCAACCCCAGTGCCGTCAGTCTTGGGTGAGCAAGGATGTCAGGAGCTAAAAATATTCCCTCACAATGTAGTATCAAAGTGGAAAGGAAACTGAGGAAGACCAGGCTCAAAGTTCAGTCCCATAGTCCAGGAGCGGGATTGGGTCAGACAGCTCCAGTGAAATCTGTGCCTGCAGTGTGGGGCGTCAGCTATCCCACTTACCTTTATTTGGCTGCACAGTACTGCATTTTTGTAGGGGGCACATTGCTTCTGAAATCTGCTCTAACCCTGAGTGAGTGACGGGAGAGGCCTAAGTCCATCCAGTACAAACAACCCAAACATGGCTTACCACGTAAATGTAATCGTGGTTAACAAAAAGCCATGTGTAGGTAGGAAAGTGCAAGTGGAGGTAAGAAGGGGGAAAGAGTACCCATTCCCCAGGGGGGCTCCTACCTCCTATCTGTTTCAGTGGGACCTCCAAATCTGAGATGGCTTTCACCATACAGACCGAGCCCATTTGTCATGAAGTAAAAGGCTGAAATTCCAGACAGAAAGGAAATTAAAGGGAAAGTATTTACTGCACATATGAGAAATACAGGCTCCCAGTAGCCAAGAGTGGTCCCAGAAAGTCAGGTACTACTGGTATGTTTTGGGGTGCTGCAGTCTCCATCTAGATGTGGTTTGAAGGCTGTTTCTGTCCTGAACAAAGAACTGGCCGAGACAAATGCGAAAGGTAGCAGATTTTCCACCTTTTAAAGGTAGAAAAGGAAACATGCTGTACGGAACAGTTTGAGTCAAGAAAAGTAGGAAAAGGGGCGCACTGTAAAGTGCAGTTACAGGGTGTTGTCAAAGGACAGCAAAGACTCCGCATCTGAGGCGCATTTGTATGTCCCCATCTCAGAGCGGGGTCAGGTCTAGACTCCCTTACTGAAAACCTGCCCAAGTTCTTGGAAGAAATGAAAATCCAGGGCCCCTGGAACTGCTCTGAGCGTGCGTTCTGCACGTGTCTCCTACTTCCCAACAAGGCTGAATTAGATAGGACTCTCCCAGCCCCCTACCGGTGTGCCAGCAGAGGCGTTGTTCTCAGCCTGGGCTCGGCACTGATGCCCTCCTCAGCAAGTACAAGATGCCATAGAAGAGATTACATAGAACAAGGAACCTTGCCAGTCCCCAAACATCTGGAGATACCCGACAATTTACACCAGATGCCTCCAGAACTTTGTGCACTGAGGAGAAAGAAAGCCAGGAAACTTTGACCACTCATGTTTATTAACATCCGCCCCACTGTGACTCTCGCCTTCTCTCATTCCCTGTAAAAAAGGGCCACTTCTCTTTGTTCCCTGCAGATGGCCTTACTGCCGTCTGTCTGCCTGCACACAGGTGTTAAACCATATGCTTTTTTACTTTCACAAAAGCCTTTCAAGGGGTCTCTGCCCCGTGTCCCTGCTTACACTCCCGTCAGCTTTGCCACAGCCTAGTCTCTTGCCTCAGGGTTAGGGTTCATTTCTGTCTTATTATTTTACAGGTAAGCAGTGCATTAAAACTTGCTTAGCTGATCACCTACCACAAGTGGTTCCAGTGGTGTAGAATAAACAATTGGGGTTTAGGGTTTGTAATGCAGAATTTAAAGAAAATTAAAGATTGCAGAATTCAAATGATACTGAGTTCAAAGAACCTGCTACTCTGTGCAGTATTTCTAATTTCCTTAAAAGTTACCATGAAGGAAGGGAAAAGTTCTTAACCTCTTTAGGGGACTCTGTCAGAGAAATTGCTTTTCTGAGAGTTAGGTTTCTTATCTTAACTCTTTATCCTGAATTTGTTTCTATATTTTTAAACTTAACTAAATACAAGGATTAACTAACTCTTAATTAACTCTTAACTCAGTGTACTTGCAAATTTCGTATAATCTGACTCTATTTTAGGCCTGCAATTTACTGGCTGTATACTTATAAGCTAAATAGTTAAACTTTCTTTTAGATTACCATCTTTCAATCCATCTAAATTCCTGACTAAATCCTAAGATTATAGTATATTGCACTGTCAATGTGGCATGCTTATATTATAAATTACTGTAATTATAAATTACAAAGCAGTGTGGTGTAGCCCTGGAAATTACATTATTTAAGGCAGAGAAAAATAAGGGCCATGGGGTACAGTGGGGTGTTGGGGGCAGCTTGTAATGGCTTGTGATGGCTGATCATGCCCACCTCCTTCTGAGGCCTACGCCAGTGGCCTCACACTACATCAGGGCTTGTTTGGCTCTGAACTACTCTTTTTAACTATTTGTCAGCAGACTATTCTCACTCTGCACCCACAGAGGGCATCAGATGGTTGACAGATTCCCAGGGAAAGTATTTGTACTCCGTAATTTCAGCTGAGAAAATAACTTTGACTCTCTAACTTTGAAATGATGTATTCTGGACAAGATTTTCTTATATTATTTTAAGAAATAGAAGATATAACCAAACAGGGTGATGAAAGAAGATGCCTGAATATTTTTTCCTTTCAAACTGCAGTCTTTAAGATTTCTATGGTATATAATTGTCATGTAAAAGCTTTAAGGGATGACTGTCAAGACAGTAATTGGTATTTACTATTTCTACCTTTTTGACATCAAAGAATCTTCATTTTCATTTGTGCTTTTATATCTAACACGTTTTTCAAGCTGGTGGTATAATTTAGTCAACCTATTACTTCAGTGACAATGCAATTTGTTTCTAATTCATCAGACTTCTGAATTTTAAGTTTGGAATATGACTCCTGTTGAAAGACAGTTAAGAGTGGAATTTTTGTATGTGTTAATTTCTGTCTTTAAAGTTTAGTGTACTCTTGCTTCATCTCACCATGATTTGACCTCCACTTGATGTTAGGGAAATAAACATAACTCTCAACTTGCTAGCTGTCTGCTATGCCGAGCTCATGTCCTTTGAAGGTGAAGAATGAATTCTAAGGAACAACAAGGGCTAAGAGTAGGAAAATTTACTGGGGAAAAGAAATGGGGACTAGGAATGGGGACTAGGATTAGCTTCTGAGAGACAGGAAGGGTCCTGAATGAGTTGCCAATGAACCCACTAATCAAAGGAAGTTTTACAGAATAAAATTATGATGTAGGTACAATATGAGACAAAATTATGATCAGTCAAAAAGATTAGAAGTATAGTCACTTGGGAAATATTGATCCAATGGGGAAACACATCATGGAGCAAATGTACATGGATGACATCATCAACCTTGATTGATGATCTACAGTTTTAGTCTTGTCTTTGGTCTTAGTGTTAGTCTTAGTCTCAGTCTTTGTCTTAGTCTTAGTCTCAGCCTTAGCCTTAGCCTTAGCCTTAGGCTTATTTTAGTGGGTGGAAGAGGATGTCTCTTATATGATAATGGTTTATGTAGACAGTAAACCCCAAACGGGTAGTACCAATATTCTCACACTTCCATTTATCCCTTAGGGAAGTATATAAATCTGGCCATTATGACTTCAGTCTTCTTCAAATGCATCTCCAGCCACAGCTTTGATACCTTCTTATCTTCTGCACTGACTCCCTCTAGGGTCTACCCCTGCTTGACTTCCTATAATATTTTTATCTAATTTAGCTGTGTATAATATTACCATCAACACATTTGACATCAAAATCACTTGATAGAAATTCTTATACATGTAAGAAAATTAGGAATGAAAGCCATTTCAACTTAGCTGTAAATTACTTTGAACAAGTTATGCATATTTAGTACCAGCAAAAAAATATCAGAACATAAAGGCTCATGTTAGTTGAATGATATTCCCTTTGTACCAAAGTTACTTTTAGTTCTAAGTTAGATGCACTAAATCTATGGGCTCCAGGACAATGGCCAGCCATTAAGAAACCCAAGCAATACTTAAGTACAGTCAGTGAACTCTTTCCCTTAAATTCACAAATTAAGATTTGGTTGTGTGGTTGCATCAGTTCAGTTGGATGAGGTATGGTACAACTCAAGTGAAGGTGTCCAAGCAGAAGTCAAAGGTAAAATCTCTGGTGAGCCTGGCCCACAGAGGTAAAACTGAATTTAAGTAGAAAACAGACTAGGGAGTGGAAGCAGTCTCAGGGCCTCCTCTGAGTCCCCAAAAGTCTTCACTCACAGGTTGGCGATTAAACATATCACAGGAGGTGATACCTATATGAACAAGCTATAGACTAAGAAAGGCAAACATGAAAAGCAACTGGGCATTTTGGCGCATGGCTGTAATCCCAGCACCCAGGAGGATAAGGCAGAAGGATTGCTGCAAGTTTGAGGCCAGCCTGGGCTACATAGTGAATTCAAGGCCAGCCTAAACTATGTAGTGAGACCCTATCTTGGAAAAAAAAAAAGACAAAATGCATTGTTTGGACATAGGAACACTCTGTAGAGAGCAGAGGAACAGGATAGAATTAGACCAAAAATCCATTCAGACCCCACACCACCACACATCAAACCATATTTTGTGACAGGAGAGGGCAGAGCTCAGTGGTTGAATTCAGACTATAGTAGAAATAGAACTATGAAGAGGATTTAATTTTTATTGGAACTTTTAAAAAAATTTATTTCTTTTTCCTTTAAATTCCCTCTTTTCTTCATCTATGAAAAATATGGAAGGTATCAGTATATGTTTAAAGTAGAATAAAACTAACCAATGCTTTAACATAAATAATACATTTCATGTGCAAGTCAGAGTAGCCCTCACCAAAACTCTGCAGTGAAAATTCAAACACCAGCTTTTTATCCACATAGTAACAGGTTCTGATTTTTTCAGCTTTCTTCAATTTCCAGTTACATGTCCTTCCGACTGAATCCCTTCTTCTGCTCCCCCAAATAGCTTAAAGCAGATAAATAAAAAGCTGAATGCATCAATCCAGCAATGCAAAAAATGACTATTTTATTTTAAAATTATAGTGTAAGAGAAGGTATCAAAAAGAAATCAAGGATATAGCTGAAATAACTAATGTTAGAAAAAAATATCAGAACTGGAAGATAGAGTTGACTCAGAAGACCATATACTCAGAGATACCTTACAAACAAGAGACCCTGGAAAATGGATCCAACACCTGCTAAATGACAAAGAAAACTAACCTGAGTTAAAGGAAAATGAAAAGGCAGCACAAATGATATGAAAATCTATTCATAGAAATCATAGCAGAATATTTCACAAGTGTTGTAAAGAGTTCAACTTATAAAGCACAGAATGGTCCAAATAGCCACAATCACAAAAGAAACTCTCCATGATATACTAAAGTTAATATCCCAGAACTCTAACACAAGGAGGGAAATTTAAAAGGAAGTAGCAAAAAGAAACAAATGACTCATACAGGCAAATCCATTAGAATTACTGCAGATTTCCTACCATAAGACTTAAAAGCCAGGAGAGTTGACTGATGCTTTTCAAGCCCAAAAATGACAAAAAGAGAGAAACCTTTCAATCCAGGATAATATATTCTCCAAAATTATGTTACAAAATAGATGGAAAAATAGACTTTCCATGACAAAGAATACCTTAAAAAATTCATAATCACCAATTAGGACTAGAAAAAATTCTGAAAGACATTCTAGACAGAGAAAAGGAACCAAACAACAGCAAGGAGCCTAAAAGATTGAATACATCAAACAAGATGAACATTTAAGAAACAAAGGAAAAATAAAGGAAGCAGTAACAGAAAAATAACCCCATGATAAGAATGAATCATCTTTCAGTGATAACTCTCAATGTAAATGATGTGAACTTGTCCGTGAAGGAAAGAGAACAGAATGGCAGACTGGATCAAAAAATAAACCCTAAGTATAAGTTGTGTGTGAGAGGAAAAACCTAGTCAGAAATCACAGACTAAAAATCACAGGATAGAAAATGATATTCCCTGCAACCGAAGATGATAAGCTAGCAGTGGTAGATATTCTGCTTTCAGACAAAGTGGACTTCAAGCCAAATCTGACCACAAAAGTAAAAGATGGTCACTATATACTGTTAAAGGGAACAATTCAACAGGAAACGGTAGTAACTGTAAATATATATGCACTGAATACTGTCACAGTGCTGGTGGACAGAAAAGATCAGATAAACATTGACACAATCATAGTGGGTGACTTTAACAAGTCACTGTCACAAGTAGGTCAACTTAAAAAAAATAAAGAGATATCAGTGTTGACATTCACTTTAGCATAAATGAGTTTGATACACATCTATAGTAATTGTGGTGAATCAATTAATGGTCATTGTGAATGGGAATGCCCAACTGAATTGAGTTAGTATCATTCTGGGCATGGAAGATGCACTTAAGGTGAATTGTGGTCAGAGGATATAAGAGACTAGAAAGAGAGGATTCTATGCTGATTTCCCTTGGAAGAATTTCGCTGGTGCTCATTTTCATTCTGGCTGTTCTTCTTCAAAGAAGCTTCAGCTGTTCTCTGCTGCTGAGTTTTAGTCTCTACCTTTGCCAGGGGTGGCTGCTATGCTCTTTGACAGAGTTCTGTCTTTGCCTTTGGTTTGAGCTTTATCTCCTGGTTTCTGGCAGACACTTCAGCTTGCAGCACTGGCCTTCCAACTACTGCCTGAACTCTCTGGCCTGTAGCTCCAGCAGTGGACCTTCCAGCACAGACCCTCCAGTGTGCCATCTCAGACAGCTCGGCCTCCTGATACACACTTGTGTGGGACACTGCAGTGGCTCTAAGCCATTGGTTGGGCTCCTATAGGATGCTGCCAGGGACTCCTCCCCCTTGGCTAGAGTCTTCGGATCTCTAGTGTGAACAGGTCTCTTGCACTCTTCTGCGTTAGACTCTGTGGGCAGATACTGTCAGCTACTCTTGTAAATTTCTTTGTCCTGCATTAAATCTGTTCTCCTGCAAACACTAATACAGGATTTTACCCAACAACAAAATACACATACTTCCTCGTAGCACATACAATTTTCTCCAAAATAAACAGTATACTAGGTCACACTAAAATACATACAAATAATTGAAATAATCTTATACATATTTTAGATCATAATATAATGAAAGTAGAATTCAATGGAAAAAGATGCCACAGAAATTACTCAGAGCACTGAGTATATAGAGGTTAAATAATAGATTCTTGAATAATTAATGATCACCAAAATCAAGGGGATTACAATTTCTTAGCATCAAATGATAATGACAACAAAATGCCAGAGTTTATGGCCCACAACGTAAGCAGGGCTAAGAAGGAGGCTGATAGCTCTGAAATCCCACATTAGAAACAGAGTGATCCCAAATGAATAACCTAATTATGCATCTTAAGTTTCTAAAAAGCAGGAAGATTCCAAATCTAAAGCAGGTACAAGAAAGGAAAATATAAAGATCAAAGTGGAAATCAATGAATTTGAGACTTAAAAAAAACAAAATAATCAATGAATTGAAGAGTTTGTTGGTTGAAAGGACAAACAAAATAGACAAACCAAAGAAAGAAGAAAAAGACCCACATCGTTGCCATCAGAAACAGAAAGGCTGAAATCACAAAGGAAACCGTCAAAATCCGGAGGATTATAAATAACTACTTTGATAACCTGTATTATTCTAACAAATTGGAGAATCTAAAAGAATGGATAGATTCAGTCACATAAGAATTTCCAAAATTGAGCCAAACTGTGAAACCCCTGAACAATCCAGTAAAGGGCAGTGACATGAGGTGCAGTAAAACCAAAGCAGCCCAGAACCACCGGGCCAGGGGACTCACCTCTTCAGTTTACAGGAATTTGAAGAATTCCTTCCAATATTCCTCAAACTCTTCCGTGAAACTGAAAGGGAAGGAACATTTGTGAAAGATAGAATTACCCTGATACAAAAACCAAACAAGGATTCAACAAAAAAAAATCACAGATTTATTTCCTCAATGAATATTGATGCAAAATTCTTCAACAAGATGCTTGCAAAGAGAATGCAACAGATCACTAAAAAGTTCTTGCATCATGACCAGTGATCCAAGAATGGTTTGACACGTGGAGGACCTCACATTGTCCTCCCCAGACCCAAAGGTGGTGTGAGCAGGGCAGGCTGTATAGTGGTGACTCCCTGAATTGGCTTTTGGTTTGAGCAGTGAGTCTGGCCGAGGCCGTGCACCTGTCTTCGTGGAAGCAAGCGGGTGGTGTGTTGGGTTAGCGCTGCTCCTCACCAGTGGCCACGGTTAAGCCTAGGGAAGTGGGCCATGAGTCTGTGGAACTACGATATGAGGCTGCATCTCCACCAAGGCCTATGTGATTCCAGAGACAGCTCCTTCCCAGAATTGAACATGAAATAGGTTACACATTCACCACAGCCTGAATCTGGCTGTTCCCAAGAATGCTTTGTTCCCTCTTTTACAAGCCTCGCCTGCCTAGCCACTTACCCACGCAGCCAGTCATAATCCCCTCAGCATCTTCCTCAGCATGAACATGATCAGTAAATACTGAGGTCTGGCTGCCTCGTGGCCTTTTGTTCCCTGTGAACACGTGTCCCTCCCAGGTACCCACTGTATCACCATCTTGTCTCTTGCTTTTTTTCTGCCGTGCATTGTAACACCTTGAAGGAGATTAGGGTGCACTGCAGAGGTCCTAGACAAACATAAACCAAAATGTAACAAATAACATAAACAGAAATAAAAGAAAAACACTGGGTCTCTATCTCAAAAGATGGAGAAGAGGCACATGAAACATCCAACATCCACTTATGATAAAATCTTGAAAGCCATTTACAACAGATCCACTACTGTCATACTAAATAGGGAAAAAACTGAATAAAGTCACACTAAAACCAGGAAGCAGCCAAGGAGTCCACCCTCACCAATCCTGTTCAATACATGTAGCCCTCAAAACATTAGTCCGAGCAATCAGGGAAGAGAAATAAATAAAAGGGGTTTTCTACAGGAAAATAAGTTACAATATCCTTACTTATTAATAACTCAATACATTACATAGGAAACTCCCCCCAAAAGAATGCCACCAGAAGACACTTAGAACTAGTAAACACAATTTAGCAAAATGGTGGGACACAAAATAACCACACAAAAAATTAATAGTGTTTTTAAGTACAAAGAATTAAACCACTGAGAAGGAAATCAGGAAAATAAACCTATTCACTGTAGTTTCAAAACAATTAAATACCTTGGAATTACTCTAAGGAAATGAAAAAGCTGTGTATATTGCTCTGAAAAAAAATGATTGAAGAGGACATTAAAAAATGGGAAGACAACACCCATTCCTGGGTGGGCAGGACTACCGTTGTCAACATGACCATATTTCACAAAATGATAAATAAGACTTAACAATCTCTGCAAAAATACCAGTAGCTGTTTTTTTCACAGGACTAGAAAAAATAATTCTAAAATGTATATTGGAACCTGAAGAGAATCAGGACAGAGTAATGCAGGACAATAAAAACAAGCTACAGGCATTATAATCCAAGATTTCAAATTTTACTACAAAGCCATAGTAGTAAAAACAGCATAGTACCGGGGCAAAAGACAGACAAGAAGTGAAAAAGAATTAGAGCAGAGGGTGTGAAAATAACCCTAAGCAGCTCCATCCACCTGTCTTATTTTGACCCAGCTGCCAATACCATTGTTGCAGACAACTAACTTCGATAAAACACAGGCAGCCAGATAGAGCTAGGCCCTCGAAGGGGCCAGTGCAGAAGACAGACGCCTTGCAACTGCTGCAGACACAGGCACCTCCTCTGTGGGCCAGACATCAAGATAAAAGATAAAACAAATGCACCCACATACCTCCCTATGGATAAACATCAGGGATTAATATTTTAAATAGGTACCAATCACCTTGAGAGAAGCAGGAAGTCAGTAACTCAACCCTGTACAGGAAACACCCCTTTTGTGTTCATGCCCACTTGCTGTGTGACTTGCTTCCCTTTTTGATCCTGATTAAATCAAGTTTACCTGAGCAATTATGCTTGTGATCCTGTTGGTCGGCCATAGTTTAATTCCACATCATGGCCACCTTACCAGTTCCCATTTTTCCCACCTTGGACCCACCTCACATCATGGATTTGCCCTACAAAAATGCTAGGAAAGGCAGGTTTCTTGGCAAACCACTTGGGTTCCCTTCTGTCTTTCTCTAGAACAGAAGATTTCTTTAACCCAGTAAAAATATTATACTCTTAACCTCACTTGTTCCTACAATTCATTCTTTTGAGTTTAACAAATACCAGCTCGTACCAGTCATCTAGCAAGTTGTGAGTTTCCCTTATATCACTATGTACTAGAGAAAGGCAGCCACTTTCATAAATGGTACTGGGAAAACTAGATATCCATATGCACAGGAATGAACCTTGATCCATATCTCTCACATTGTAGTAAAATCAAATCTAAATGTATGAAAGACCTATAGATAGAAATGGGAAGACTGAATGCATTGGGAAAAAAATTGGTAAAACTTGTGACATTTGCATAGGCAAAGAGTTTCTGAACAGAACTCCAATTGCAGAGTGGATAATATTAAAAATAAACACATGACATTATACACTAAAAAAGCTTTTGGACAGCAAAGAAAGCAGCAAAAGAAGAGACCATCTATGTAAAGGGAGAAAAATTTTACCAGCTACTCCTCAGACAGGTTATTAATATCTAGAATATATAAAGAACTAAAAAATTAGAATATTGCTGCCTTGGTTAGTTTACTCTTGTTGCTGAGACAAAATATCTAACACCCAAAATAAAGAAAGGAAAGGTTTATTTAGCTTACAGTTTGTGGAGGTTTCAGTCCATGCTTGGCTGCTTCAGAGGCAGAGTGGCACATGGCAGAGGGCAATTGTTCAGGGCAGCAGAGCACAGCAAATACCACAAGCAAAAGGGAGGAATGGCTGCAAGCAGCCTCTTCTCTTCTCTTACATTGTAAACAGGCTACCCCCACCCAGGGGGAGTGTAGCTCTCACACAATCTCCATGCCCTCCTCTTCTATAGGCTCAGGATGTCTACAAAGTAAGCACCCTGGTTTCCTGCTGAATCACTCAGTTAATCCTCCAGATTCCCCAAGTTGACACAATGTATCAACCATAACAATCGCCAATAAAAGATATGATAAAAATAGCCAATTGAAAACAAATAGACATTTCCACAGAGGAAGAAATATAATGACTAATAAGTGCATGAAGGGATATTCAACATATTTGGGCGTTAGGCAATTGTAAATAAAAATGAAGTGTGATTCCATCTTAGCCTAAGAAGCATAGCCATTGTCCAATACTCAAAGAACTCCAAACGTTGTTGAGATTGTGGTTGAAAAAAACAACAAAAACCCTCTGTATTATGGATAGCAATGTAAACTGAAACAATCATTTTGGAGACTAGTATGAAATTCTCTCAAAAAACTAATAATAGAAATTCTATTTTGACCCAGTTACATCTCTCATGGATGTCTTTCCAAAAGAACTAACCATGACGCTAAAGTGTTTGCATACTTATGTGTATAGCAACACAACTCACAGTAGCTAAGTTATAGAAATGGCGTATATGCCAATCAGTGATAAAAATTATGTCTATCTATCTATCATCTCTCTGTCTGTCTATACTTCTATGTATATCAGCAATTAAGAAAGATAAACCTGCATCATTTGTAGGTAAAGGGATGGTTCTTGAGGCCAAAACACTACATGAGTTATGCCAGTCATAAAAGGTTGAATTTTGCACACTTCCTCTAATATGAGAAGCCCAAATTATAATTAAATTAAAGGAGCAAAGTAAAGAGCCATGCTAAGAAGCAGGGAGACAGAGGCTATAGCATGGGATGGGGGCCTGGGGAAGGAGGGAGGGAAAGGCAAGGAGCTGGGGATTGCAGCTTATCAAGATGTGATACAGTATGTAAATGCTCAAGTCTCTAAGATGAATGTTATCGCTGTGTACTCCAACACACATGAATAAAACATAATAAACAACATAAAAATGAAAATCTATATTCTGTGTCCTAGCCATTTTGATAAATAAGATTAGTCCTTATGGGAGACAGGACTGTAAAATCAAAAGGACATATTGGATAAAATTAAAATCGGACACTGTTATGTCTTGTCTCCAGATGTACCCCCAAGGCCTCATGCAGTCATACGGGGGTGCTTGTCAGAAGTGGCTGGATCTAGAGTTTGTGGTGCTGGGACCAAGGGAGTGTGATTACTAAAACAGTCCGCGGATTGGTTTGGCAGTCCTGGCTGGGATTAAAGGTGTGACTGCTGCACCTGGACTAGGGCCGGTACCTGAATAAAATAAAGAGACAGAGGACGGCTAGAGTGTGCTTGCCAGCCTGCCTGCCCTGGGCTGTCCCTCCTCTCTCGTTCCCCTCTGCCGGGCCTCTCCGCCTTGGAACAGGCAGCTATGGACTGAAACCTGTATAAACTGCGAGCCAAGTAACCTTTTCCCACTTTAACTTTGGATGTCAGCTATTTTCTCTCAGCAATGAGAAAAGTAAGACAGATGGTAATTGACATGGGAACTGAGGAAATATATATATAACTGAAAATTACATGGATAGAAAAGAGCTTACGGAGATATGTGTTTTAAGTTGCTCTTGGAGGTCAGTGGGATTCTAGCATGAACACTGTATGTCCTGTACCTGATAGCAATGACTGCATAAAAATGCTCTGAAACTTCCCTGCTGGGTTAATCAGTATTGGATAGGTACTATTTGGACACCAGAAGGGCATCATCTTATTAAACTAGGGATTCAGTAACTTGAGTTTTGGAAAGTTATATCAGTTATGAAATAGATGATTAATTTAGACATTAACTATGTTCTGAGTGATCAGATTCATTATCTGAGCAATAATAACTTCCTGCAAATTACACTGGATGCTTCCTATTTCATTTACTATATGAGAACTCATTTGGTGGTGAAGTTGCCTCTGTTAGCATTGTGAACAATTAACAGCCAGTTTCTTCATGGAAAAATATTCCATTTCCTCATCTATTAACTGGGAATACTTGACCATGGTTATAATAACAATAAATTTTCAATTATTTGTTAATTTTTAAAATGAAAATTTTGACTGTGTATAGTTCCAGACATTACACTATATACCAGGTAAATAAGGAAAGAAATGGCAGGCTAGGTATTTAATTCATAGCCTACTCAGGTCCTTGTTTGCTTTATTCAAAATATTAACTGTACTGCAACATTAAATCTTTGTTTTTTTTTTTGATACAGGGTCTCACTCTGTAGTTCAGGCTTCACTTGAACTCAGTATATAACACAGGCTTGCCTCAACTTGTGGAGATCTTTCTGCCTTGGCCTCTTGAGTGCTGGGATTGCAGGTGTGCACCCCCACATCTGGCTGGTTATATGTGCAGCAACATTAGAGTGCCCATAGTGTATAGACAAGAGAATCCAGCTACTACTGCAAATTCTCTTATTTTTCTTCACTTTAGATGCAAATACGCACAATATGCTCCTACACACCAACAAGTACAAGCTGTAATATTTCCCTCCTTGACCTCTTTTTGTTGTCAGAATTTCAAAGTTAGTTTTCAAAGTACGAAAATATCTTCAAGCTAAATAGTCTTATCACAGACTGGAACCTGTTGAAAAAACATGAAGTCTGACATTGATTTAATGTGCAGTCTTGCCCTTGGGTATGTGAACCACATAGCAGTGTGTTTTAAAAACTCTTGTTGCACACTGATGATTTAAAGTCTTTGGAGAAAAGTAGTCCCAGATGAACAAATAGGATTCATACAACTAGGAAGCGAGTGTGTAGAAAGCCTGTCCTTAACACTCCCCGTTCAGACGGAATGAATTCTCTTGGAACACAGCATGTGGAAGCCATAACCCCAGGAGTGCAGGAGCAGCCTGCTGGTCCTTTTTGGGTACGGTTTTCACCACTCCCTTATGGGTTGATGGGACAGAACACACAGAATACTGAGGAAAATCTTCGCCTCACGCCTTTGTTGATGCAATTAGATACTCCTTTGACATTTATTGTGGGATTTCTGCAGATAACATTACAGTCAGGCAATAAATGCTACTAGAATTTATCAAGCTTATTTCTATTAGCAACAGAACTATGAACTACATTATATATATAATATACATAGCTGGGGAAGAATGCATTGATCAGTCATTTCCATGCACAAAGCATCAATGTTCTTCAAACTTAAAATTCTTCTTCCTGCATATATTTATAATTTGAGAGATCACTGCAGTAGGGGCAAAGCATGATTTACCTGAAGGTATTTGAACTTAGGTGCCCACTCGTATCTTCAGGCATTTTGTTTTCGTAGGTGTCTTGGTTACTTTTTTCTCCATGCTGAGATAAAATACCCAGCACCCGAAATGAAGGGCGGAAAGATTTATTTAGCTTACAGTTCATGGAGGTCTCAGTCCATACTTGGGTGCTTCAGAGGCAGAGTGGCACATGGCAGAGGGCAAACTGTTCATAGCCGCAGGCACAGCAAAAGCAACCAGAAAAAGGGAGGAATGGCTGCAAGCAGCCTCTTTCCTTCCCTTACATTGTAAGCAGCCTACCCCCACCCAGGGGGCATGTACCTCTCACACAATCTCCATGCCTTCCTCTTCCACAGGCTCAGGTACATACAAAGTAAGCATCTTAGCTTCCTCCTGAGTCACTCAGCTAAACTTCTAGACTCCCCAAGTTGACACAATGTATCAACCATAACAATAGGCTTGCCACTGTTTTTGTTGTTCACGTCAGAATGGTGACAATGACCTCACTGTGGAAAATGAGTGTGATGCTGATGCGATGCTGTTAATGAGGCATGACCTCTTGAGGTCATGTTCTGTATGTGTGAAAAATGACAGTGGTCAGTAGTACTGGCTTTGAATCACAGAACCACAGTTCTAGTCCTCAGTAGCTCTGAACAAGATGGAAGAAATTATACCAAGATTTCTGTGAAAATGTTTGCGTGTAAGAAAAATATAGAATTATATCTGAAACAAAGTATGTATTCACAAAACACTAGTTACAAATTCATTAGTTCTGGGGCATTTGGAAAACATTGGGGAAGACAGTGACATTTGTGCTTGTCAGGGCCAGGATAAAGATGCTACAAACAGCATGGCTATAAAGGGGTCCTTTTAGACAGGTTTCGTTGATAAGATGATAGTAGTGTATAATCCAGATCAGAAGTTTGTAGTTCTTTTCAGCAAAGCCCTCTATTTTGAGGATATTCATGAGATGCTTGAATAAAACACCTTCCATCCTAGGCTTATTTTGGGGAATAGGGGCAAGCACGTAAATTGCACAGGAAATATGAAATTTAATCTACCTAAATCAATGTATTTTATTTTAAAGAAGTGATAGGTAAAGTACTGGGACTTTTCATATAAATTCATAAGCTGTATATGTGAATGCCTATACTAAGTGATGTCATGATCCAAATTATGTATAATAGATGGTTGTGTATTTAATTTACATATCTCGCAGGAAAAGTACATCTAGCAGAAAAAATACATATAGAACAGTAGAAAAAACATCTAAAAATACTATTCTTCATAAATATAATGAAAATGCTACCAAAAATTGTCAAAATCAACTATTTTGAGAGCTCTGGAAATAACCCAAAGTTTGCAACCATGTGAAGAAAGCTTATTTTAAAAAACTGACTCTACCTTGGGAAGACCAGTGAACTCTGTGCTTTGTAACTTGGCACCCCGCTGTCTCCTCCACATTTTACTGTGACCTCTATAACCTCTGCCCATACCGCTATTGAGGCTACATGAGCCAGACTTCTAGTATTCACTAGAAAATTAGATTGAATTGGAAACTCCCACAAAGATTTACGCCTACAAAAAGTGGCAACATTTGACACGATGGACAATAACTTTGGGAGGTTATTATGTTCATTTGTTTGTGCTTATTTGTCCCAAGAGAGAGATCCTTCTGAGCAACAGCCCTAATAAATAAACAAACAAATGTGTTTATAAATCAGTGACAATTCTTTAATACTGTAGTTATCTATGCCCATTGTTAATAAAATGATTCAAAAAAATTAGAACTGAGGATTGAATATACATAATGGGACTTTGAAAACTTTTCATCTATTACTGATAATAGTCAAGGCCACATGAATATTGAGGGCTTCATACAGTGAAGAGAATTCCTAATCTTTTACACTTGAATGATTTTGAGGCTCTGAATGACCAGGACACTAAGAGTGGTAAACTACCTGCTTTTGAAATGATCATATCTGCAAAATCTATCAAAGACTCTATGCAACCACCATCGAAACAATTACATTTTCTTTATAGCTAGAAAAAAGTCATAAAAGTCATATGGAAACAAAATATCCTAAAAAGCAAAAGCATTCCTAAGCAAAAATGGCAATGTTTGAGGTATCTTGACATAGAAATCAAAAATGTATCACAACGCATTAGTAACCCTTCCCCCCCAAAGAAAAAGGAAAAAAAAAAGAAGACCAGCACAGTACATGTCTAAAACAGATATATGGACTAGAAAAATGTCACAGAAGGCCCAGAAGTACACCCACATACCTACAGCTGTCTAATTCTCAACAAAGTTGCTAGAATGTATGGTGGAGAACAAATGGTAATGCAAAACCTTATTGCTTACAGTTTGTCAAAAAATGTATACATACATCAGGAAAAGGAAAACTGGTAAAAATATTTTATCACTAAATTTATTAAGACATCATGAGATGAATACACTTTACTTTTGGCCTCTACATATACAAGAGATGCTCAAAGTGGTGCCCGTTAACTTTCAGATATTTATTAATACCCTGAACTGCTGCTTCAGTAAGCTTGGCCATTGAGATTGCTGCACATGCATTTTGAGCTTCTTCACTACCGACCAGCAGCGTAGTGGGTATTCTGTGATATGTAACATTCTCTAGGTCTCTCATCCGAGTACAGCACCATCTGTTGAGAAAATGTCATACTGTTTTTTTTTTCCTGAACTGCACACACACTTTTTTGGTGAACTTGGTTTATACACAGATAATGTAAACTGCATCACTATCTCTCACGCAGCATCTATGGGAGGTATAAGAGTCAGTTTAAGATAGACCAAAAGCTTAAAGATACAAGGCATGGAACCAAGACTGCTGCAAGAAAGTAGGAAAAACACAGCAAAATACAGGTATAAGGAATGACTTCCTCAATATGTCCAAGACTTTAAGAAATGACAACATGAAAAGTAAATGGGTCTCATCATATTAAAGTTTTTGGCATAGCAAAGGAAGCAATTTACAGAGTGAGAGGACAGCCTTTAAAATTAGAGCGAATCTTTGACACCTACTGCTCTGATGAAGAAATGATATCCAAAATTCAAATAATAATCAAAATGTAAGGTGAGTGCTTAAACTGTAAAACAGTCACAGCATAAAGCACATCGCTATTAGTGTCCTTCAGAATATCACCTCTCACTTCAGACGTGCCCCCTCTACTTGCCACTCTCCGAGGCAGTCCTGGGAGTGCTTTGCCTGAATGTCTTTATAAGGTGCGATTAAGAATACAGTGGGCGCTTGTGCTGAGCTTCACCCAGTGGGAGTCTGGTTGCTGTGTCTTTACTCGCTTGATCTCATAGTCTGAAACTTCTGGCTCTGGCCTGAAGTCAGAACGACCATGAAAGACAAGCATCTGAAATGGTTTTAGACATCAAGACGGCTACCATAGCATAATTAAATAACTCACGATAAAAGGACTTTTAGAATTGCTTTAGACATGGGAAGCGATGGGATAGGTGTGTTGGAATAAGAGGAAGGGTTTGAAGGGGATTAGTGGCAATGTGGCTTTTTCTGTATATGTTTTAATTTTTAAGCAGTTAGATTTTTAATATACGTTGCTTAGAAATCCCTCAAAAACTGAATTTTACAACAATAGTCCGATGAAAGTCAAACAAACTAAAGAGACACTTCCCAAGACAAATGCAACTGGCCAGTAATTATGTGAGAAAATGTTCAACATTTTTAGTCATCAGGGAATGAAAAGCAAATTTACATTAAGATTCTATCTCACTATGGGAAAGCGCTACCACCAAAAGTACGAAGAACAGTGTAACTTTCCAAGTATGCCAGGGGGCATGGAGGAAGGAAGCATTATTTACTGTTGGTGAAAATGTAAATTAATAGCCTCTTTCGAAGTCTATATGAGGTTCCTCAAAGAAACTAAAACTAGTGTGAACACGACAATTATACCATTCCATGGTATACAACTGGCAGACTTCAAGTTAGCATACTATACAGATACCCATGCTTGCTGTTGTAAAATTCACAGTAGCAAAACGTATATAATGGAGAATTATTCAGCCATATATCAGAGTCAAACAATATCATATGCAAGTAAATGGATGGACCCACAGATGGTAATGTTAAGGGAAATAAGACGGTCTGAGACAGACAAGTATTACAAATGTCCCCTCATATATGGATCACATGGCAAGGAGGTCAACAAACTGGAAGGGAAGCTTTTAAAGAAGAGGCAAGAGACCTGGGGAGGGAGGGAGCGCAGAAAAGGTGTTGAGTTCTCTCAACGCATGTACGTATGTATGAAAACGCCACAGAGAAGTCCATTACTATGTACAATTAATATGGGGTGCCATGGCTGTGCATAGATGACCCCCGAAAGCCTCTTGTGGTCATAGTTCGGACTTCTTCAAAGGTGGCTCGATGCAAAGTGTGTGACTGATCCATGGGGCAGTACTGGGGTCAAGAGTGCACGGTGAGTACGTCAGTCTGCTGAGTGCTTTGGTGTTGCTGAATCCTGGGAGCCTGAGTAGAAAAGGGGCCGAAGGTTCTATTAAGGTCCCTTATTGTTTTGCTACATTCTTCCAACCATGAATATTCTCCTCTATGAGGCCTGTCTGCCATGCCACTGTGCCTTAGAGCCAGCTGATTATGGACTGAAATCTCTACAAACACAGCGCTAAGTAAGGCTTTTCCCCTTTATCTTTGGATGTTGGGTCTTTTGTGTCAGCGATAATAAAGGTAACTAAGACATGGAGCAATAGAAAAATGTAAAATTTAGAAGCACAAATAATGAACAAAAACATAGAAAGGCAATTGGAGGTTATCAATAAAAGCAAAAGGTTTTAAACTGGCCAAGAAAATGGAAAGAAGACTTAAACTACAGAAATGAGGAGTGAAAAAGAATAGTGATCTGAAAAAAGTAGTAGAATTATAATAGAATTTTAAAAGAATACAAAGGACTCCTGTGTTCAAACACATTCCACTTCCCAGTGAGATAGACAAACTCCTGAGAGGATACGAAGAGATATCAAGGATGTAAGAACCAACAAACTGAGGAAACTTGAGTAGCCGTGTAACAACAATGGAATAAATTACTAATCAGTAAAGTCCAAAGAAGGGACAC
This sequence comes from Dinomys branickii, assembly GCA_004027595.1. Taxonomy (NCBI): domain Eukaryota; kingdom Metazoa; phylum Chordata; class Mammalia; order Rodentia; family Dinomyidae; genus Dinomys; species Dinomys branickii. The sequence continues at coordinate 19,795 of PVLD010015131.1, read as the reverse complement.
ATAGTCCGAAGAAGCCCATAGTTATACAGTTTCAGTGTGAATTGTATCAAACCTTTAAAAGTAATTATGAATACTTCAAAAGTAATTCTGAGTAGTAGAGTGAGAATTTTTTCCAAATTTATTTAAAAGGGTTAGCATTACTTTTATATCACACCAAATAAACATATCACTAGGAAAGATATTCCCAAGCTTTATATTAATATGACTTATGAATATAAATGTACAATAACATCCAAAACTCTAATGAAATTCATTAGCAATATATATAATGAAAGATTATGATCACTTGTTACATATCCAATAACTAAAGATTGTTCAAACATATACAAATCAAAGACATGGCATGCCATGTCAGAGAACATAGAAAGAATAGTACATAATCATCTCAATACATACAGAAATATATTTTGGAAGTCCAGCATGCTCCTAAAATAAAAATTAAAGAGTTTCTATATAACATTGAATAATCCAAAATTGAAATTTAAAAGAGTTGAATTGACAACATGATTAACAATCTAAAGTACTTAGGAAACAATTTAAGAAAGCTGTGTCAGACTTATGCACTAAATTTTGTAAAATGTTGAAATGTGAAAAGACATAAGTAAATGAGAAGACATTGTATGCTAGTTGATTGGAAAGTTTAGTATTATAACAGCCCATTTTCAAACAATTATGGACATATTCAGTGAAGTCTCATTAAACCCACAGCCATAGTCAGTGTTTTATGTGGGTAGTGTGGAACGTATTCCACAATTCACATAAATATTTGAGAGAAACTCTTTTCTGGCAAGAGGAAGGAAATAAGGCTGAGGAGCAGGATGGTCTAAAGGAGCGTAGCAAGGGGAGTGGATGTGACCACAATATGCAATATACCTCAAAACCCAACATTTTGTAAAATTAATAGGCATTAAAATAAAAGGAAAAATCATTTTATATTATCAAAAATATATTTCCAATTGGTGTAATGATATGATACTTTGAGATAACTTTCACAACTGGTAAACTTTTGAAAGTTATATTGCTCTCCATAATATTAGTGGGGCTAATCAAATCAATCAGGAGAACAAAAAGATTGTCTTTCCCTGGAAAGAGTGAGCTCACCGCGGAGAGCCTGCAGACTTCCACTGCACCGTAGGTGCTTCTGGGCTCCAGCCTGTCGGCCCATATTGCAAATGTTGAACTTGGCAGTCTCTGTGATTGCACCCACAGATTCTTTAGAATAAATCACACACACACACACACACACACACACACACACACACACACGCACTCCACACATTCTATGGTTCTGTATCTACAGAGAACCCTGGCAAGTACAGAGTGGGCACAATTCAGCTCGCAAACTCATAGAAATCATAAACTCATGGAAGTCTCAGGCACATGCCAGCAAAATTGTAGAGACATCATAAATGTTTATGATTTCTGCACCTCATCTGTCATATAAGATAAATTAATATCTTTTTATTCTGAAGAGAAAAAACAATAAAAATGATACAGAATTTCAAAACAAAAGGATAGGAAATTAACAATGGTTATTATATAGCATATTGTTATTTTCAAAGTAGCTGCTCAGATTACCAGATATAGGCATGTGATGTTGATCAAACAATATAAACACTTCCTTTCAATGAACTAATAGAAATTAGTAGTGCACTTATCTTAGCTATCTTGTGTGTATATATATATATTTTTTTCCCCTTTCTTCTTTTCTCCTTTACCCATTCCCATTGTTCTTTCCTTTTGAGCAGTTTCTTTCCCTTTCACACTTTCTATTGTATCTTTTGGATTGTATTTACTCTTTCACTTTCTTACACTAGTGACACAGTACAATGTTTATACATGAGAATCTGCTTTTTTTCACTTACAAGTGTGGTCTGTAGTTGTAGCTATTTACCTATAAAAGCCTCGAGTTTTTTTTCCTTCATGGCTGAATAGTACTCCAATGTATAAAAATACCTCATCTTTTTATCCACTCCTTAGTTGAAGGGAATTTGAAATGTTTCCAAGATTTAGCTTTTAAAAATTGTGCTGCTTGTACAATGATACTGTGAATGATAAAATCATATTTTGGTGTTGCAAGCATTAAAGAGGTCTGTTTTAAATAGACCATAAATTTTGAAAATTAAGATTCTACATGGAATACTGGCACTGCTATTGCACAGAGCAAGAAAACACTGAGAGCATACTCTTTAATTTATGGAACAGCCAGGGATGTAGCTCACCTGCACAGCACCTGCCTGTCAAGTGTGAGGCCCAGAGTTTGATTCCTTGTGCCCAAAAATCGTAGAACAAGACATGAATGTCCCTTTTCCTCCATTTATTTATGTATTTATCTATTTATTTTTTTAAAGATGAAAAATGATACAGAATTTCAAAGCAAGCTTATAGGAAATTAACAATAGTTATTATATTGCATATTGTTATCTTCAAAACAGTCGCTCTGTTTCCCAGTTACAGGCATGCAAAATTGATCAAACAATATAAGCACTAACTGCTCCTTTCAATGAACTAATAGAAATTAGTGGTAAAATTATGTTAGCTATCTTGTGCATGTGTGTGTGTGTATGTATATATATATATATATATATATATATATATATTAGATAAGATATATATTAGCTAGCATAATATATATTACATAAGTAATATAAAATATAAAATATATAAATTATTTTTATATATTCTCCTTCCCTTTTCTTCTTTCCCTTATCCCAGTTCTTCCTTTGAAGCAGTGTCTTTCCTTTTCACGATATGTATTGCATGCTTTGGAAACCACTTACTCTTTCCATTCCTCACACTAGGAAGACAATACAATGTTTACACATGTATGTATGACTTATTTCACTTATAAGTACGGTCTCTAACTCCCACTAGTAGCCTATACTAACCTTAAACTTACTGTGTAACCCAGAAGGCCTCAAACTCACAGCTATTCTCTTGTTTCGGCCTTCTGAGTATTGGGGTTACAGATGTGCACCACCATGGCAAGCTCCTCTTCGTTTTTAAAATATCACTGCAAGTCTTAGTAAAGCAACTAGGCAATGAAGAAATAATTGTAAACCACACTGAAATGGAATAAGTTAATAATTTGTTTGTCAATGACAAACTTATGCAGAGAGAAATGTAAATTCTTCATGTGAAAAGCTGTTAGAAGTTATAACTAGTTTCAGTAAACTTTCAAGATAAAAAATACAATAAACAAAATTCTTTATATCAATAATAATCTTGCTAAAATTCAAAAAAGCAGGTCAATTGTCACAAAAATAATACAATCATTATTAACAAATGAGGTGAAAGATGTGTACAATAAAAGCTACAAAGCAGCAAGGAAAGAAACTATAGCTGACACACAAAAAGAGTAGAAATATTCCAAGTTCACTGGTCAGAAGAATCAGCATAGTTAAAATGATCACATTACCCAAATTGATTTATAGATTAATGCAATCCCATCAATAAAAATGAAAAATAATAGTACATTTTGTATGAACACATGAACACATGGACTAGGAAAGTGATCCTGGTGGGTGTGGTATAAAGCTGTAGGCATTATTATACTATATCTGCTATCAAAATGTACTGCATTCTCTTCTCCTCCCATGGCTGCTCCGCAGTGGGCCCCGCAGCTGCCCCACTGTGGGCCTTGTGGCTGCCCGCAGTGGGCCCTGTGGCTGCCCCGCTGTAGGCCCCACGGCTGCCCCACAGTGGGCCCCACATCTGCACCACAGTGGGCCCCAATCCTGCCCCACAGTGGGCCCCGTGGCTGCTCCCCAGTGGGGCCCGCAGCTGCTCCCCAGTGGGCCCCATGGCTGCTCTGCTGCTGCTCTGCAGTGGGCCAGGTGGCTGCTCTGCTGAGGGCCCCACTCAGGGCACCTCATGGACTGGACCCGCCCCGACCCATAGCACGACTACAGGGTGGAGCCGGGTGGTCCGCTGTGAGCATATGTGCTTTCCCACCTCTGACCATGGCAGTTTGTATACATCCATGTATGTTATAGTATAGTCTGAGGCAGCTATATCTCTTCCCAAGGTGAGAGTCCAAGGATATAGATAAACCCAGGAGTACAGTTATTATCACAGGGAAGATGACTGATTGAGTGGTAGGGCAACGGAGATGAGGGAGGAGAAAAATTTAATGATCAAATGGGCCATCATCTGTGTAACTGAGTAACAAAAGTGAAAGTAACATTATGTAGGACAGCATCCAGAGCTAATTCCCTTCTATGTTCTCTATAATTCTGTATTTCCTCAATCATTTTTGTATTAACAGAAGTGAAGATAATTTTATATTATACAGCATCCAGTGCAAATTCCCTACTATCTTCTCTATAATTTGGTATTTCCTTTAACGTTTTTGTGTTAACTAATGTGAAGATAACTATGTAATACAACATCCAGTGCTAATTCCCTACTATATTCTGTATAACTTTGTATTTTCTGTATTGTTTATGGCTTTTCTGGTTCATATGTCTCCATTCTTTTGTCTTTAAAATAAAATTTAAAAAATGTACTGCAAAACAATAGTAAATAAAACAGTATGGTACTTTCATAAAAGCTAACACAGAGAACATAACAGAAACTCAGAAATTAGTCCATATACATCCAGATGATTTATGACAAAGGCATCAAGGACATACAGTGTATAAAAGACAGTTTCTTCAATAGATGATGGTGGCAAAGTAAGGTATACAAGAGGGGTGGAATGACGCATGTCTATATTCTCAGCTTCTCTGGAGGCTGAAGTAGCAGGATCACAAGTTTGAGGCCAGTATGAACAAATTATCCAGACGTTGTGCCAACATAAAATAGAAATGTCTGGGGTTGATTTTAATGGTAGAGCATTTTCTTAGCATTCACAAGACTGTGGGTTTCATCCACAGTAACACACATACGCACACACACACACACACACACACACACACACACACACACGAAGAATAAAAGAATAAAACTAGATCATTTCCTAACATCTTACACAAAAGTGAACTGCAAATGGATCAAAAACCTAAGTAGAAAACCCCAAGTTATAAAGTTATTATAAGAAAATATAGGGGAAATACTTAAAGACATTGATGCAGGCAATGGCTTTTTGGATAAGATGCAAAAGGACAGGGAAGGAAAGTAGAAATAGACAAATGGTATTATATCAAGCTAAGAACCTTCTCATAGCGAAGAAAACAATCAACATGAGTAAGAGCAAAAATATATGAGAGCTGTTTGTCAAGGTGGTTAATATCTGAAATATACAAGGGGCTCAGATTAAGTGACTGAATTCAGATTAGGCTGAAGATCTGAGTAACCATTTTCAAGACATGTAAATGACAAGCAAGTGTATGTAACTATCATCAGGAAAGTGCAGATCAACACAACAGTGATGTGTCACTTGAAGCCAGTTGGGATGAATATCATCGGGAAGGCAAAAAAACCCAACAACAAATATTAGTCAGGATATGGAGAAAAGGGCAACACTCAAACACTGCTGGTGGGATGGTAAATGCATACAGCCTTTATGAGAAAAATATAGAGATTTCTTTAAACACTAAATATAGAACTACCTCATGACCCAGCAACTCCACTACTGGGTTTATATCCAAAGGAGATAAAAATGATTTTATACAGAAAAGAAATTGCGCTCATGTTTTTAGTGTTGCACCATTCTTAATAGCAAAGAAAACCAACAGACCTAGAATCCTATCATTTGATAAATGAAAAAGACGTGCTATAGGTATGTATAAAACATGCATATATAAAATGCATATAGAATGAAATATTTAATCATAGAAAAGAATGACGTTCTGTCATCGTTAAATCATGGATGGAATTGGAGGTCACTATTTAAGTGAAACCAGACACAGAAATACTATTACAATATACTGTCGTTTGCCTGCGAAGCCTAACATGTAAATGCATAGGAGAACACAGTGGAATAGTGATCACAGACCCTGGCAAGAGTACAGGAAAAGGGGATGGATGTGGGCAAGGGACCCAAAAATACAGTCGGGAGATTAGTGCTGGCTGTAAACGCACAGTAGGGTAAATACCGGTTTCAACAGTTGTGCTTCAAAATAACTAGAAGAGCGTGAAACTGCCAACACGTAAAGACGATTTCTGTGTGAGGAGGTGGAAGTGCTTATGGTCCTGATTTAATTGTTACACATTGAATGCATATATTTAATTTTCATAGTGTACTTCATAAAATGTATAAATATTATGTCTCAGTTAAAATTAAATATACAGAGAAAAAATAAACATTACAGAACCACTGGGAAAATTATGAAGAACTGCACAGCTTATGAGAATTATATCTATATCTACTATATAAATTTAAAACTAATAATTGAAACAGAAAATGTGAAAATAAAGCTGGATCATCAACTGACTGGCTTGGCAGCTGCCCAGGGAATTAGCCAAGACCACTTCTAGGTGTGTTTGGGTGGGTCACAGAGGCATGATTTGGGGGTCTCTCATGCTTTCTGTTTTTACTTTGGTTTTTGTTATTTTGTGTGAGATTTGGGATGATCTTGTCTCAAACAAAATGTCAGTACAGTGGAATACCTTATCTTTTAAAAAATAAGCTCAAGAAAGTAATCCAGAATTTTGTTCTGTAACCTACAATGTCACTGCTAAAAAAAAAAAAAAAAAAAAGTGAAAAGAGAACATTAAATAAATAATAAAAAAACATAAGAAAAACCTTAAAAATTAGATTTAAATTTGTCTGAATATTTAGACACATTTTAGGGAAGAGAAAACACTGAACTGTGTGGAAAAATCATTATCAAGTAAAACAAGTAAGTATGAGCCGTCGAGCTCCCGGCGCACGCACAGAACACGCTGAGACCGACAGGTCGGGTGGTCCCAAGTCTGTGTCTCCTGAAGGAGCCCCGTCGTGGAGACTTCGCAGAACAGTTTCGGGAAAGCTCCTCCGAGGTAACTCCGTGCCTGAGAGACAGAGTAGCAACCCACAGGCCCGAATTCTTCACTCATGCATATGCTTGACTCAGTTTATACCGGCTCACGAATGCTGTTACATTTTCAGGCACTTTCAAAGTATGTTTTATTAATAACATTTTAAAGAATTGTTACATACATTTATAATATATAAAACCCAAGGACAATATGTACTCAAAATTCATCACTTACAGTTATTTTACGAACGATTGCTTTCCCCTATATTCTTGAAGCTATCGATACCTATTTTGTCTGTACTATTTAAACACTGAGTATTAATGTAAATGTTTTGCTAGCTCAGTATTCAGTGACATCATTTTAAATTGAAATTGACATAAAGTATTTACACCATGAAATCTGGTGAATAGTCCAAGTGCTCTGTTGACTTGCTAGGTGAAAAAGTGATGAAGAAAAAATATTTCAAATTAAACATAAGCCATGTGTATAATTATGATGTTGTGAATAGTACCAAAAAAACAAAGATCACTGTCTCTGCAGTGTAAGAAACTGAATGACCAAATAAAATCCAAAAGGTACAACAGATCTTGTGAAGGGAAAGAAACTGCTCAAAAGGAGAGAACAGCTGGGATGGGGGAGAGGCAAAAAGAGAGAAAGAAGGAAGGGAAAATATATACACGTAAAATAGCTAAGATAATTGTACTATTAATTTCTATTAGCTTATTGAAAGGAAAAGTTAATGCTTAACTGTTTGATCAATTCTGCATGAGTATATCTGGTAATCTGAGCAACTACTCTGACGATAACGATACGCAATATAAGAACCAGTGTTAATTTCTTATCATTTTGTTTTAAATTCTGTATCATTTTTATTGTTTTTTTCTTGTTTTTTATTCTCTACAAAATAAATAATGAAGATTATTTTTATAAACTACTGATGTGAGTTTCATTTTATCTACAGATCGCTGAATATCTGAGCAAGTGGAAAGTGAGACCCAAAACAGTCAGTACAGCCATCATCCCACAGGTGGATGGGTAATATGGTCAGATCTCAACTCCGTACCTCACACTGTTAAATTACAATAAATTTCTCCTTCAGTCTTCTTGTTACGACTGACAGCACTGTCAAGAAACCACAGATTAGCCTTGGAGGAAAAACTGACATTACCTGGAAGTACTAAAAGGAACATTCCACTGAGGGATGAATAGATGACTCATAAACTGAGTTGCAAATAATTAATGACTTGAGCCACTTATAAATGAACAAAATTCTAACACACATATTTGTGATTTCAGATTTCTCTTATTAATTACTGTAAAAGAAAACATTTCTCAATTTTCATGTTGGAAGTGGACCTGATCATCATTTGCACCGATGGGTCAACGTAGACGTAAACAAAAATCAGTAAGTGTTCTGTGAGATTCAAAAGGCTACATGCAGTTTAAAATAAAAGATAGTGTGTGTTTTATTATCACCTAGCAGTTGTACATGACACATAATTTATGCTGCCCTCATTTATAATAAATTTATGCACATGAACACATACACAAATAGTTTTTTATGTATGAAATCTATGAACATTTAATAAAATTCTACTGTTCTTATCTCACTAAATAATTTTTCAAATACAGCCCTGTTTCTTCATTTATTTTCACTCTGTCTCTCTGTCTCTCTGTCTCTGTCTCTGTCTCTCTCTTTGTCTCTTTCTGCTATTCTCTGCTTCTCCCCCTTTCCCTGACTAGGATTTTAGTTAATAAGAATTGTCCTGGCTGTGATATTCAGCTTTGTGCCCCTAGCATTTTGAAGACTACCTAGCACATAGCACTCAATAAACATTGGCCAAATAAATGAGTGAATCATTGCTTTCTGTTACCATGACATAGTTCTAATTCTCTTATCTAAAAACTTTCCTATAACTAAGCTCATTGAGCTCTGTTCATCAGTAATTGAACTTGTCTCTTACCACTTGGTAGTTTTAGATTCTTCTTTGCAATCCTCACAGTTTTTCCTTGAGTTACAATTTCTGCTTTTCTAGTGCCAATAAAGCATATTACAGGAAGGCTAGCGAGAAAGTTTCCCATGGTTTAAGACAAGAGAGAGGGTATTCAAATCCCTCTTATTCTACTTACATCAGTTGTAATAGTAGGCATGTTACTTATTTGTCCCCGGCTTAAATATAAAATCTATAGTGTTGTACAAGTTAAATAAAATAAAACATGAAAAGTAATTTAGGAAAGAACCAATGGATAGAAACTCACAAATATGCATTAGCACTCATATGTTTTTCAGTTCCTGGAATCAAAACTATTGATGATGGTCGCGTGTACTTCCTCAGTTTCAACTTTTTCCAAACTGTAACATTACAACAAATGGTTTATCATAAAGAATGAATGTATCTTTATATTTTGTTAAATTGTCCTATGAACACGCATATACTATTTTAATTCTTAGCGCTGAAATATCCTTTACCTCCAAGATCTCTCCTGTTGATGTTTGTTGGCGTTCTGCTTTGTCAGTGACCCCAGAGTTTCATGTCAACCTCGTAGTGTTTGCACACCACACAAAAATGTGTCTATAACCAGCAATTACAATCCGTAGAAAACTTCAAACGCTTTTCTATCTTGGCAGCAGACATATTTTTATCACTATGAAAAAAGCAAAGGAGTAAAAACAAAAAGTAAAGCATCAACTGTATTTTCCGGCAATGCCTATTGACAAAGGTGCCATAATATTTTTTAAAAGGAAGTGAGGAGCAGAGTTGAAATACTGAGTGTGGAGTTTACTGTAAATGCCCGAATCAGAGCAAACAAGCAGCGAAAGGTCAATGTAACGGCCCATTGATCTGTGTGAGCACATTTGCTAAAGCTAGTAATAAATTCTCCACAGTAGTGATTCCTTCAAATATTTGTGATATCTTTCTGTACGAGGCAGCTGACCAGATAGTATAACAGAATTCTGCTTTTGTCGGTGTTAGCAGAATGACAGTAAACATGGGCCTATAGTGAGGATTTAAAATATTATTATTTCTACAAATTTAATTTTATTCAATGCCCATTTGAAGCAAATATATGTCAGACAATGCTCTTGGGAAATAGTGATATATTGTTCCTGTGATTAAGAAATTCACTCTATTCAGAGAGAAATTATAAAACAATATGACAATCGCTATAATAGAAGTGTACAAAGACTTATTGGAGAACTTAAATAATCTACCTAGTAAAAACTCTTACTGAAGAAATTATATTTCAGATAGACTTTGAAATATAAGTGGGAAAATAAAAATAGAAATAGACTTAGCCCAGAAGAGGGCAAGACTGAGTAAAGAAAAGGAAGCAAATAAAATACGTGTCAAGAAAATAGAGGCCTTGCTTAGAGACTAGCAGAGCTGTGGTGGAGAAATACCGAAGACACTCCACGTCCATGTTATTAACGCCTACACGATTGTATCATGCAATCAAGTTAGCGTAGCAAGAGATAATGCAACGACACCAAAGCGAAGCGCAAAAATAGTTCTCAGGACTGCACAATTCGAGCATGAATAATTTCTGTGACCTCTGAGTGATTATCATTTTCTTCAGCTCTTCCAATCATCACTCACATTACTATTCCAGCGAAAACTTGCCCTCGTTAATTGCACATGCTCTACTATTTTACTATTGGTACAGTTTCCGTATAACATAAATAGTTAAATATGAATTTCAGCCAAATCATGACTTTTCAAAATTATGCATATGACTTTACTATTGTCTGATCTCTTTCTGTTATTGGATGGGTAATGTATTTTTTTTCATTCTGTGGCTGCTTTTTAAAAGTCTCTCTTAACACAGTTTTCTAAAATTTTATTAAGATAATCTTGGAGTGACAGGTATGCTTATTATTATCTGCATTGAGTTTTTCTATGTCTCTAACTATTCTCTGGTTATTTTCTCTACAGTGCCTAATTTGTGTGTAGTGGACAATATAACTTTATTTCAGATATTGTTTTCAGTTCCAGTAAACTGGGTAGATTTTGAAGGATGTGGACATCCAGAAAACACGGAAGATGGATTAGTGTATATTTTTCCCACCTCAGGCTCTACTTCCTATGTATTCATGAAGATTCATTAATACATAATCACAGTGGTTCTTTAACTCCAAATCACTTTTCTAGGTAATTTTAGCTGGTGTTCCTCATGGTAAAATGTAAAATGCTGGCGGGCCTGTGGGGAAAAGGAACCCTTCTCCACTGTTGGAGGGAGTGCAGCCTGGTGCAGCTGCTGTGAAAATCACTGGGGAGAATCCTCAGAAACTACAACCACAGGCTCCCTTCTACTCAGGGGTTTCCCTTCTTGGTATCTTCCTGGAAGAATCAAAAGCATCACACTGCCATGATACATGCGCACCCATGTTCATACCAGCACAGTGTGTAAAAGCTGAATCTTTGAAACAGCCCAAATGCCCATCAACTAAAGAACAGACAAAGAAGATATATATACTCAGCTATAGAAAAGGATAAGCTTGAGACATTTTCGATAATTGATGAACCCTGAGACCATATTCTTAAGTGAACTACATCGGACACACATGTTTAGATAGCACGTCGTCTCTCTGGGATCAGAACTACAAGTGTAAATAAGGATCAAAATGCATGATAGAAGTTGGGAAATGGGAAGAAAACGTTCACCTGAGAAGGGAAACAAGGAGGTGGGAGAGGAAAGAAGGGACAAGGAGAAAGAACAGAAGGGACAACTGGAAACAAAGGTTTTGTAAATAAGGAGCGGGTAATATTATATATTACGAAGATATCTGCAAAGTTTTGGCATTTATTTTCAGATCTTAAAGAGAATGCCTCTCATGAGCAATTTCAAGTGTGTGACTCTGTTGCCAGGGCTTGTGAAATAGTAGCTTCCTAGCACCGCACCCTCGCGACAGAGACGAGAACACCGCATGGTGGAAGGATGGTCGGTCTGCCCACCCACTCACTACCAAGGGTCCACACACAGCCCCTCGCCAGGATTCAACTTAAAAGAAAAGTAGCAGCGTGTCTGGTAGACTTTATAAACTAGTAAGATTATGCTTTGTTCAAAGTAATGTGGATTTGCCTTTTCCCTACAGAAGGAGAGGACACAGCACATGCGCACTGCAACTCTTGTTATCGTATTTGCTATTTGGGTGAGAAAGCTCCTTTACATGGCAGAAGACATTATTTTAATCCCCATGTGTCAGTGATCTTTTATTACCGTTTCTGAACCCTGGAGGTAATTTAAAGGGGAAAGGGTTTACTCTGCCTCACGACCTCCGTCGTGTCTGTCCGTGGTCAGGTGGTGCCCTGCTTCCGTGGGACGCCACGTCATGCTGGGAAGCCGGAAATGGAGCAGGGTAGCTCCCCTGTGGCGGACACACAGGAGGCAGAGACAGAGAAGGAACACATGCCAGCGGTCTCTCCCTCTGTCCCTGTCATTCCACACTGGCCTTCCCCTACGGGACGCTGCAGCCACAGTCGCAGCAAGTTTGCCTCCCACTGGTTGCCCCAGATGGAAGTCGTTTCTGCAGACACCCTCAGCGACACCCACAGAAACCTAGCAGGGTGCTTTACTAATCTGCTAGTAATCTCTTAGTCTGATCAAGCTGAAAACTGAATTTAGCTGTCACACCTCTCTAGCAAATATTAGAGAAATCAGTATGGGGAAGAGAAAAACATGTTAAAGGTATACAATGTTTTTGTAAAACGAAAGAAAATATTAGTTACTGCAGACCTTGTTTGCAGTTGTTAATGACACCATGATTATTATTGATATTGCTTTCATCTGCTACCTTTTTTCTCTTTTAACTTTTATTTGTTATTTGAGGAGATGGTTTCAAAACCCTCATTATTCATAGTTCTGAGTCATTAAGTCAGGATTCCTACATTCCTCCATGAATTACTTGCATTACTTCCAATACTGTGAACTACAGGAATAGGAAAGTCACTCTCTGGACTCTAGGCACCTTTCTCCTCCCAGTTTGAAGTAATCTTATGCTTCCTTTGCTAAGTGCATTTAATGCTCCAAGCAACACAACATTTTGTCACTAGTTATGATGGCATGGAGAGACCACGTTCACTGGTTTCCACTTTCAAATGTCTGCAATAGAAATAGTGTTTACCCCATGGTGAAAACAGTCCTACAGTAGCAAGGACCACGCATATACTAGCAGAATGGGAGTGAAAAGGGATAGGTGGCATTGCACTCTGTAATTCCTGGATTTGTGCAAGTTAGTTAAGTATAGAATATCACACATGGGTTGCTATTCTAAGTGTAACTTAAAGACCGGTATTACAAATTCTCAGTTTGTCTTTCTGTAGCTCTATTTGCAAAACTTTAGAATTTAATGATATTCTCAAATACTTCTCAATAACTTGGACTATAGTAGGCATATTGTCTCAATATTTGGAGGTAAAACATGTCCCTTGGTCACAGCAAAAGATGTTAATACCATGGTAGTGACTGAGGCCCATGTGCTAGTGTGGTAGTGCTGGTTTTTGGCACTGATCTTTGTGAACAAGAAGCCCGTTAATGAGTCAATATTCACTGTGTCTGCAAACCTAAGCACATTTCATTAGATATATCGAAGAAGTTTTGTTTTGGTTTGGAAAAATGAACTGACTAATATCCACATCATAAATTATCTTTTCCATCTAACTAATGAATCAATAAGAACCTACAATTTCTGCCTTTTTGTTAGTAGGTCTACAAGATATACTTTTCCAACTTTGTTTATTTTTAGTTATATATCCAGACAACTTGTGCAATTATCTTTGTTACTAAGTTCTTTGTAGATTCTTCCTATCTAAGTAAGCTATTTCCCAGTATTGTGAGATCTGAATTCTGAATTAAATGTACAAATTGTTTGAATATTTACTACCCAAGAAAACTTACATTTATTCTCCAGTGTTATGTTCTTTAAGTCATACTTTACTCCACTGAGTGAGAGCATAATGCTGTACTGGTATATGTCCAGCTGTTATCAATAATGTGAGTTGATCCCTACATTTTATTCTTTAATCAGAGAGCCATAGAAATACTTTCATACAACTACAGTATGGACTAAAGAACAGTTGTATCACGATAGCAGGATTAGATTCCATTTAGTGTGAAACACCTGCTCATAAAAATTCTTTCCACTTAAGAAATATTTTGAATCTATCTCATACATAAACTTTTACTTAAGGATGAATTACTGCAGCACAACTCTATGGTCTGGTGGAATAGATAATATCTATTTCATTTGGGATAGCACAAAAACATAGGTGCTTCTATGTTATTGTCAACCATGCAATCTCTGCTATGTCCTATTAGCAAAGCAAGACCTGTTTCTCAAATAGAAAATAATTTCAGATTGGAGTACAGCTTTGCTCTGTACTAGGTAAAAAGCAAACACTGTGATTGCCAGATTGGGACTAACCAAAAAAAAAAAAATCTCTAGAGCATCAAATATGCCCCAAATATTTAGGGCACTATTTAATCAGCTGGGTCATAAATACCAAGTGGCTAATCAGCTTGCTCTGCAAACTGGAACAGCTGCAGATCTTTATCCTGCTCATGGCACCATTTAAATCCTAGAACCCTATCAATTATTCAATCAATCAAAGAAGAGCTCACATGGGAGTCATACAGTTTTCTCCAGTCTAAACGGGGCTCATCCTTGGTATAGGAACCTTTTCTTAGTTGTAGGTAATCTAGAATTTTAAGTGACCTGTTGCTTTTCGTTTTATTTTGGGAGACAAGTAATTACAATAACAGCAATGTAATGACATCAATTACCTCCTTCTGCTGCTATCACCATTATTTCTAAAATAATAACAGTTTTCATACAACTGTATTCAGTATGGACTGAATACTATACAGAAATTCTGCCTGTGAGAGAAGTTATTGGTGTGAACAATAACTTCCTCTTCCCTTCTTCCTCCAGCTATTTTTTGTCTGAATTTACCTACACTATGTAGTTTATGAAAGTGAAAATTTTGTGTCTGACTTGTCTCACGTAATCTTTTCAAGTGTGAATGTTATAACGTGTACTCAGTTTTATTCATTTTTTCATGTGATTAATGTTTCATTGTGTATATCTGATTTTGTTTATTCACTTGTCTATGGATTGACACTTGAATTATCTTTGCATTTTGACTATTGTGACTACTCTTGTAATGAACTCTACTGTATGCTTATGTCCCTCTTTGTCTTATTCTGACTATATAGAAACAAAGGAGTAGAATTTCTGGCTTGAGCAGTACTTATATATGATTATTTGAGTGATTGCCAAAGTGTTTTCTGGAGTGGCTACACAATTCTGTAATCCAGCAATAAGGGTTACAACTTCTCTACATCCTTACAAATGTTTGTTAATTTATGTTTTTAAAATTAGTCATGCTAGTTTTTTATCAATAGCTTTATCTAGTTCTTTGAGCACCCTGAAGACCACTATTGCCAAGTTTTTACTAATTGTAATGTCTAATTTTCCTTGGGGACAATTTCCATCGATTTAGTTTATAGCACTAAACGAGACATACATTTCTATTTTGGCTTGATTTTGGTGTTGTTGTTGAAAATTAGACACACATTTTAATGTTAACTCTGGAAATTGAATTCTCTGCCATCTCAGGATTACTGATTCTGATCACTGAAGGAATTGTCTCTTTGCTTAGTGACTTTTCCAAACTCTGTGCAAAAACTCTATTCCTTGTTATTGAGTCCCTGAAGTCTCTGTTTTTGTTTATGTTCTGCTGATATTTATAAAAATTTCCTATTTTTCAGCATGTAAAAGAAAACAGAAAATGACCTGGTGTTTTAGGACTGACTGTGGACTGGATTTCTCTGAGGACATTTTGCCAGTTCATTCACTACGCCCAGACTTGACTGCTCTTGGTACTGAGCTTTGGGATCAGAGAAATATGGACATGTGTGGGTATTTTCATATCTTTCCAGGATGTGTGCCCTAGATTGAGAATATGAGTAATATATTAAATCCCCTAGTGTGTATGGCATATTTAATTTCATAAATTTAAAAAAATTCATATTTTTCCTCCCTGGATTTAGACTGTCTATTGTATGGATCAACTGCATTGTTTGCCAAAGGAATTCGTATTTTTTCATTACCTAACAGTCTTTTCAGAGAATTCCCACTACTTTTTCACCCTGAAATTTTATATTAGGAGAGACACAGATGAGCACCATACATCTACCATCCAGATATTCTCTGACCTTTTGGAACAGCAAAATTAACTCACAAATGAGTCTGTTTCCTTCCTGTCAAAAACCAGAGATCACTGTCCCACACTGGTGAAATGGGCCCACACTTCAAGACTGACTTTGAGCCAGGGAGATAGTGGGTTAAAGTCCAGAAATGGATCTATCATTTTAAATTGTCATTTTTAATTCATTGTTGGCTTGATTGCTTTGAACTTTTGACTATTTTCAGGGTTCTGGCCAAGTTGGTTTTGACATTTGTTTCTGAAGGGAGAATTGCTAGGAGTACCTGCCACTTTGTAGATGTCACGCTACTGGTTACTTTAAATTTAAATCTCAGCACATATTAAATTTTAGAGCTTAGAAACTTTACAACAATTTTACACATTCCTAAAATTATAGCAGGTTGTTTATATACTCCCTGGTATCATTCTCTCTTAAGAATTTATCGGGGATATTTTGTGAGCTGTGTACATTAGATACAATTGATCTATGATCATAAAAATACTGAGTTTTAAATGTTGTCCTTTGGGAGGGAAAATGACCATTTGACCTAGCAGTGCTTGTTTTACATTTCCTCTGGTAGAAAAACAAAAAACAAACAAGAGATAAAATTATAGCTATAATTCTAAGTTACCAACAGATTAAGTTTATATTTAATTTTTTATTTCAAAATCCAACTCTTCTGTACAGAGAAGTAACTAATTTATATGGAAAGTGATGAAAAACTACTTTTGCATATTTTAAGTATTTTTTAGTTGTATTAGTCCGACTTAGTCCAATGATTTTCTAAAGGTTCAGCTCTGTATTTCATTTATTATGTTAATAGAGAGCAGTAAACCCAAGTCCTCCCACTTGGTCAGTACCAACATACCAACCGTGAGTGTGCTCAGGGACGAGTGTGGACTCTGTAAAATATGTTGATTATCTATAAGGTTCTACAATAATAATCACATATGGTTTCCAAAAATTAACAGAGGTGGTTACTCTAATTCTATCAGTAAGAAAAAAAATAGAATTTATCTTTTATGTCTATAAATTTCCACAATGACTAATAGATCACAGTTATTATGAGAATAAACACTTAGGATTATTATTCCTTTCCCTTACACATTTACAGAACCAGAAACAGACCATTGTCTACAAGCCTGTGAGAATACTTATGGTAATTAATTATTAAAATATTTCAGTCACCTTTCTTTAGGGAAACCAGTCTTCTCCCTATTTAGGAGCTTTGAATCTGTTCACTGTCATAGTTATACAATTTAAATTTCATGGCCTTCTTTGATTACGATAGTGTAATATTTCTAAGATGTAGGGGGTTTCCTTAACTTTTTTTTGACTTGGTCATGTATCAAGGTAGTATTTAAACGACTTCATCCATATTTCACTCTGTAGAACACCGTTGCTTCCTTAGTATCAACAAATAACATCATCACTTAGCATCAACACACACTTAGGAATCATAATTTTCATCACCATTCCAGATTTACTACCTGTTACGGTTTGTGGGTAAATGTCCCCCAAAGCCTCATGTGCTCGTTTTTCAGAGGCTGAGTCTAGAGCGCGCTCTGTCTGTCCGTCATCTATCTATCTATGTGTATATCTGTATCCTCTGTACCTGTATGTGGAGAAGGTAGCTAAGAAAATTGTACTACTGATTTCTATTAGTTCATTGAAAGAAGTAGTTGCTCCTTGTTCTGTTTGATCGATTTTTCATGCCTGTACCTAGTAATCTGAGTAACCACTTGAAGATAATGACTTTGAAATTAATAAGTAGCAAAATGGCAGTAACAGTAATTGTCAATAAAAAAATTAAGAAGGCATCACAAGCCTGAGATGGAAGTTGTATCACTAAGCTGCAGTCATAAACAGTCTGGTACTGACACAAAAGCAGATATGTGGATCAATGGAACAAAAGAGAGGGGTTAGAAACAGCCCTGTGCACATTTAACTGTTTGATCTTTGATTAAGGGGCAAAACCACACTGTAAAATAGTTAGGCTCTTTATCGAACGGTGCTAGGAAAACTGATTATTTACATGCAGAAGACTGAGCCTAGACCTATACATTTCATGATATACTAAAGTAAAACAGAAACCTACAATCTGCTGCAAGATAGAAGAGGTAAAACTCTTGAAGACTTAGGGATAGGCAAGGACTTTTTGATGGAACTCGAGTAGCACAACGAATAGTATCAACAATCAACAAATAGGGTCATAGCAAATTAATGAGCTTGTGCACAGAAAAGGAAACTGCCAAGACAGTGAAGGTACAATCTACAGAATGGTAAAACATTTTTGTCAGCTTTTCTTTGGACAGAGGAGTACTATCTAGATTATATAAAGAACTAAAAAGAAATTCATCTCACCCCCAATGAGAGATCCATTCAATAAATGGGCAACAGAATTGAATAGATGATTCTCAGAAGTACAAATGGCCAATAAATATGACACATAATGACATGGTCAACATCTCTGGGCATTGAACAAATGTAAACTAAAATAATTCTCAGATTTCATCTTACTCCAGAGAGAATGATTATCATGAAGATATCAAATAACAACAAATGCTGCTAAGCCTGTAGGAAGAAATGCACCATTCTACACTGTCAGTGGGATGCAAAGTTGTACAGTCATTGTGGAAATAAATAAGGAGAGTCTTAATAAAAACCCTGAAACTAGAAATTCCCTTTGACCCAACTATTCAGCTGCTAGATATTTTCCTGAGTTAAAGGCATCATACTAGAGTTATAGATGCACACCCATGTTTATGGAAGAACAGCTCACCATGAATAAATCTTAGGATGAGCTTATATGCTATCAGCTGATGAACAGATTTAAAAAATGCAGTATTGATACACAATGCAGTACTACTCTGCAAGAAAGAAGAATAATCTTATTTGTAAGAACATGAGTGCTTTGGGGACCAAAACGCTAAGTGAAATAAATCAGACACACAGGCTTGAATATCATAGGTTCACTTCATATGAGCAACTCAAAAATACAGATGAACAGCAAAACGAGGGAAATGGGGAGAGAGGCCTGTGCCATATTACAGGGCTTCACAAGATGGAGGGGCTGAGGGGAAGGGGAGGAAAACATGAGAAAGGAACTGAGAGGGATTACACAGACTTACTGACTCCCCGAGAGGAATGTGACTCTGAGGGGCAGACAGGTACCGATACAATATAAAATCTGACAAAAGGATCATGCAGTAGAAAACCTCAGTGTAATAAAAATTGGATTGTCTGAAAGATCAAACAGAAAGTTGTATTGAATTTAAGCCATGATGAAGTTAGGAAAGTGTAAGTTCTGTTACCTCAGCACTGTCTGCACACTTAAAAATTAAAGGATATTATCCAATTATTAAACATGAGTATAATTTTCATGATTTCAGAGTATATGAATGGAAAATTTAGCATAAAAAGGAAAACATAAATGAAACTCAGAGGGAAATTACAGAACAGGGATTACAATAACAAACTACAAGCTAAGCTTGGCATGGTAGCACATGCTTGTGATCCCAGCACACTGGGAGGCTGGGGCAGAAGAGCTGTGTTTTGGAGCCCAGTCTGGTTAACTTAGCTACTTAGAGGAACCCTTCTCCAAAAGACGAGCTGAGACAGGATAGGACCAGACATGAGAAGGAGAGGAAAGGAAAAGAAAGGAAAGGAAAGGAAAGGAAAGGAA